>LPNX010156153.1:1095-21864 GCA_001517045.1 Pseudotsuga menziesii
AGATCAGTGAATGAAATCAATAGATAAATTACTAAACCTATGCTGCAATTTATAAACTGGAAACTACAAAGAAACCATACCAATGTATTCAACGCTTGTATAGAAGGGAAATCGCTGCATTCATTGATTTCTACACCGGCAAATGAAAAATGTGCGAGAGCTTCAACAATGGGGGCCCTCCAAAGCTTTACTCCACGCACAGGAAAGAAATTACAGAACTAAAGTTTGATAATCATTCACCAACGAGAGCGTTTACACAGATATCCCACAAATTGAAAACACAATGCGTTTCTCCTTCAAAAATCGTGATGCCCAACTTCAATATTTTGGAATAGATTTATACAAATTCTAAACTAAACTGAAACTGCTATAATCCTGCTGCTAATTAATGCTAGAGGCTGCGAGATCTTCTTCGAGATCGTGGGGTTCCACGAGATCAGCGTTTGCTCCTTCTTTTATGTGAAATGCAGAACGGGTGGCCACATTTGACTCTGCTTGACTCGCCACCTGCACAGGCTACTTCATCTGACTGTTAGATGTTCGTCCATCTGTGGACATTAAGGATCCATTCTTGATCTTCCGTTTCCCTCCTAGCTGTCTTGTAATTACTCAACCTTGGAGGAATTGCGGGAAGTTAGTACATCCCGTAGTCTAAGCAAAAATCCTAGTTAAAATGCCTAAAAAATTACAAAACTCAATTTATTAATGAGCAAATGACATAATACATTTTTAACCATAGTTTATAGATGGACTTTAAAGCTCTTAGTCAAAATGGAGGTTTTATGAAGGAAATGAGGGTTATATAAGAGGCAAAAAGGGGTCAAAAACAGTGCCCAACACACTCCTTGCATCCTTAATCAATCTGCATCTTAGATAGGCACTTGCATATCATACTTAAAGTCAAAAAAATTACAAAAATATATACGGTGGATCAGGCCGCAACCGGTAAAACCTTTTATTTTTGTTACTTGACCTACGGTAGCCGGAATGCAAACCGAACGGATTCTCTACACCAAACAGTGACGGGCTAGTTGGGAACGTTGACTGGGGAGAATCCCTTACTGTTGTTGCCTGTGAATTTCCAGGCCTCAACACAACTTTATGGAGTGAAGGGGAATGAAGAAAAAGGGAAAACTAAGGGTTTTTGATGTCTTGAGAGACCCAAAACTTGAATTTTGAGCAGAGCTTCCTCCTCTTTTTCTTTGGACCTACTAAAAAATAGTGAGTTAAATTATTATAATGTGATGGAATGAATGAATAAAAGATAAAAAACTAAAACTAATTTCAGTACTTGCAAAATATTGGAACAATTTACTAGTTTTTAAAACACCGAAATGACAACTTTAGATTCAACAAAGGATGATTATTTTTTAAGAAATTATAAATCTAAATTATTTGATATGCTAAGTAAGTATATTGAAATTATTATACTTTTAAATCGTATCTATCAAATTTTCATATTCAAACTATGTAACCAGAAAGAGGAGAGAGAATTGTTTTGAGAAGATGGAAAGCAACTTGAAGCCTTGCTTGATCTTCTTATGAAAAATTTGGAGAACCTTTAGAAATAAGATAAAAATTGAGATATTTTCAAATAGGAATAAGATACCACTGATTTCAACTCCTCCTTCAAAACATTAACCTACAAAACAAATCTATGATAAATCCCTGCATAAAAAGTTAGATCTAGTGTATTAAAAATCATGAAATGAGAAAGAGTTGAAATGGAACTTAGTATGAAGAAATAATCTCCTATATATTGAAATAAAAATACGAGTAAGAAAGTTACAGCTATATATTCCTACTCTATGTGTCTTAGGATGACCTTCTAATCTAGATCTAATAGCAATTTAAATGGAAAGAAGAAACTTGGAAATTTAACAATGTCACCTCAAATACTCGCAAGCAATCATCTCATAACACAGAGTGGACCTCCAAAGTATGAAATTTTATTCATCAATATATAAATAATACAAAATAACAGAGGTTCTTTGCATCCATCTAAAACAAAGGAGGAGAACCCTGGTTTTATAGCCACATAAGAGCTCCAAACCCCAGGGGGGCGCATTTTCCAAGTGGAGAGGAGGTTTAGGAGGTTTATAAATGCATGGGAGGAAGGCTTGAGTGTTGGGATGAAGGGATTCCACCTCATAAGAGCTGAGCCACATCTCTCAGGAGGCCTCCACCTCTCCCAACCACCTCAACCACATGAGGGATTGCACCCTCCTTGAGGAGAATGCACCCCCCTTTAGTGGAGAGTTTCTTGACACCTAAGAGAAAATATTGGAGATGCTCTCTAGGAACATAAATTCCCTATAAAAATACCCTCAACTAACCTTCCACCTCAAATGCAAGTCCCAGATAAGCTGCCTTTGATTTAGGATTGGGGTTTTCTCCTATTTTTCCATTTATTTGACCCTCTAAGACATTTTGGAGAGAAAACCCAAATTAATAATTGAAAATTACTAATTTGACTCTCAAAAGAAGGTTTAGGGGTTAAGTTAGATCTCTGGCTCAAAAAATGAGCATCCCCATGACCCGATTGAATCTCGAGGCCCAATTTTATGACCTTTTGAAATATTACAATTAAAATACACCTTATCGATTATTTTATTAAGAATCTAAAAATTCAAAAATCCTACGATGGAATTATCAGATGTTCATGAAAATCTAGAAAGATGAATAGCATAGTGTAATACATAGACTCTAGTTTTTAGTAACCTTTCTGAGAAAAAAGTTACCAAACTCACCATCCCGACTTTGGAGGATTTTGAGTGAAAAACTCAAAAATTATACGTCGCTTAAAAAAGAGTCACATAATCGAAGAGGGAAAAAACACTCAAGGATGATGCCCTTGATGAACAAGTCTAAGAAGGCTAAGCCATTTACATAAAAGAACCACATGCAATGTCATTTATTACAATTCCCTCGAAAGGGTGTGAACATCCAAAAGATGCCACAACCAACCCTGATGAAACCACTCAACTTCCGAGCACTGAGTAAGAACAAGTGATTTGTTTTGATCCTTGGTGGATCACTTGAAAATTTCCCTAAGTGCAACTTAGTGCATAAAAAATTATCCATGGGAGCTCAAACCCAACATATGTGTGCAATCCATGGGAGCTCAAACCCAACAATTAATATGTGTGCAATATATATGTGTGCAATCCGTGGGAGCTCAAACCCTACAATTAATATCCAAGGAAACATATTCATACCACTAGATGATGCCAATGCTATAGAGATATAAACCCTGATTTCCTCTTCTTGAATCTAACCAAAATGACCAATGTCACTCTTGACCAGTAATTTCAAAGTTCAGGTCTGTTTTTTGAAGTAGAATTCGCCACTAAAACCCTGAATGATTTGCAGGTAACTAAATTTTTGTTTACAGAAGACGAGGAATGGATTCAATGGAACTTTCCTTAGCCTCTACAAGCCAGGAGAGTATCGAAAGGATCAAACGCTATTCCTTGTTTAATTTTTTCCCCAAGTCGATAAACCCTATTAAGGTTTAAATGCACCTTTTATCCATTTCTTGTGCAGAAACCAGAGTAGCAGCGACCACAACAATACTCATACAACTGCACCGATATAAATATTATAGGCTTATTATTTTCATAGAATAATGCATTTCTTGTAGGCTTATGATGCGTTCATGTCGGTCTTGGGGTTCCTGAGTGAGGATAAATACAATTTTTTACGAATGCACAATGCTCTCATATTCCAAAACAAGATCAGCATTGTCAGCATTGATATGTGACATAAGTACAATAGGTGTAATTTCCACATACCTTGTAATCAATATTTACTATATGTGCAGAGTTATTCAAGCAAAACATAAAAAACCAAAACAAAAAATATGATTTTCACACTACTCTATGATTACAATGTTCTTTTATGCTAGGTACGTAATCGTATTCTCATTTTATTTATAACATCAGATTAAATAATATTTTTACATAAATATTTCAGAAACAAACTCTTTTTAATTAATTATTTCAATAGCAAATTCTTTTCTCTATGTATTTATAAAATCATGTCTATAGTTTTAAAAATAGGCTTAAAATTATTATTAGTTATGTGTGGAGTTATGATGCTATGTCAGTGGAGAATCATATAGCTAGTTTTAGGTTTTGAGTAAGGGAGAGCATTAAAGTTTCAATCCAAGTTGCAATATTTTTTTTTCTTCATTTGATAGTTACAATTGCAAGTAATAAATACATCAATTTACCAATTACCATTAAGTGCAAGTATTAAAGACATCCATTCACAAATAACTGTAGGAAGGGACTTGCTTCTTAGTAGCCCCACTTGTTCATGATAGAAACTCTCAATTTCAAATTAGTGAAGTATATATATTTCAAAAGTAAGATAGTTTTTTTTATATATATGGGCAATGGGAAAGGCTCTTAATCTCTCTCTATATTTGTAATGTCCCTTTTAAAGAAAATTTATTTAATGACCAATTTTTCACTTTTTCTCCAAAACCTTTGACCACTTTTGATGTCTAGGTCTACAAATTGACTCAAATTTTCCCAAATATTCTGATAAGGTGTATGAATGATATTAATACTTGAATATTATGTTCAGGGATGATTTATGAACCTCTAATTACTTCTGTTAACCCAAAAACCCTCCACATAGATCTCTATGGCCTACACCACCCAAGAACATCATCTCACAACCCTCATATCACTCCATTAGACCTTCCATTAGACCCCCACACCTCCAAAATAGCCCCCTGGGAGCTAAAGCCCTCAAAAAGGGGCTAAAACCCTAAAAGGGGCTAAAGTTAGGGCAGAAGGGGCTAAAACCTTGACCAAGGGCTTAAAACCCTAGAACCCCTTGGAAAAGCTATAAAAGGAGGGTGGGGGGTCACTCTTAAAACACTTCTCCCATTGCCTATTGTTATGCTGCCCATGGATGCTTTGAGAACTTTGCCTCTCAAGCCACCCACACTCCCTCTCCTCCATCTCCATCTCCATTGAGTCATTGCTCTCCAACCAGAAGAGAGGTTCTTCCACAAGCTTGGGCATGGTGGCCCATTCCCACCAGAGAAGGTATAATTTCTCCTTTTTGTCTTGTTTTACTTGTTTTATTTGATTGCTAACCATTGTTTCCATTCGTAGGTTTTAGATATAACATTGTTTTGCAGGTTTTATAGTAGCTTAGGTTTATTTGTAGGTTTTGGAGGCAGAAAGAACCCTAACCCATTGTGTGCAGAGGGGTTCAACAGTACTCCATTTGCTTCTTCTTCTTGCTTAGATTAGCTTAGTTTTAGTTTATTGTTCTGTCATTTCCGTTTCTGTTTTGTTTTTCAACATTTACCATTAGCAGGAACCTATCCTTCTGTATTATAGGCAGAAGGGAGCCATTCCTGCCCTGTAGTAGGGAGAAATCCTTACTACAAAACTGGTGACCATACCAGGTCGATCCCACAGGATCCCTGGGCCAAACTTTTTATTTTCAAGTTTTTAAAAAAATTTCCCTAGTTTTTCAGAAATTTCATGTTAAATCCGTCTTAAATCCTATTTATTTCCTGTTTTAGTTACTGTCGAAGCCTCTACTAGGAAAAACTGATTCAGTTTGACCCCAGTACCAGTTACTGTCGGCCAGATATGACTCCGTGTCACCAAAAAATCCCATTCCAGAGGAGGGCGCTCATATCGGGGCAAAAGGTGAGACTGGGGTGCACTTAATGGGAAAACATGTGTGCCCAAGGCACACTTAATCCCCTGATAAGTGCGACTTCAACCCAGAAACTCAAGTTACGGCTGTTTCTGCATTTTGTGCGACCCCCTCGCTCATTTTTGAAAAAATCTCATGGCTCCCTTGCTAGATTTGGTTAGAAATGTGCGGCCTATCAAACAGAACTTTAATTTAAGATTAATAGACAGTAATTTTTAGTTTCAGAGGACTATTAGTGCGGCCCAACTGCCTCTGTCCACCATTGCAGGTCATTTTCAGTTTCTGCTTTTATTTTCTATAAATTATTTCATGAACAATGTGTAAATGTTAAGTAAACCATTATGACTTAGTAAAATGAACCTAGTCTAACTAAAAGCAACTTAAAAGTAACCATCTTGCTTCCCCCTTCCTCCTCTACCTAGTCATCACCCTTAGGGGTATTCTGGGATATGACGAAGGGAAAGCTGGTATATATTTAGGCACTCCATGATATTGTTCCAAACCACTAAAATCGGGTGACCTGGAAGATAGAGGGGGTAGAGAAGGAGGGCTTCTCATGATGCTAAGCGTCCTCCCTCTTGACCAACCTAGCATCCGAGAGGTGACCTCAGGATCTATGGATGGGCTTAGTCCCATTGTGTTGAGATCCCAACACCTTCTCTTGGTTGAAGAGGAATATCACTGAGAGGTAGACATCTAGTTAAGCCAGCAAATGTTCAGGGTTAATCATTGTACTTGTTCATAATTTCTGTTTATTTATGCTTGCATACACAACCACAATGAAATGAACTCTACCATGATGAATTCATAAACCATATTGCATGAGCAACCAAATACCAGAAAAAACAAGCAAACAAATACACCATACCAACTAATTAACCCAACTCAGTTCATGACGCTGAGTAAGACTTAAAATTTACTAACTTACACTAAGTTCAAACAACTCTGCAATCTTTGAGGACATAAGTCCCTGAGTGCTTCAACTGTGGGAAGTACTTGGGCTCTACCCAGAAACTCATTGTGAGGAGTACCACAGGAACCCCAAAGTAGCTGGGCGCTAAGAGGAATTTCCAAGCGAAACGGGCAACGACCCCTTCTGATTGAGTAGAGACACCTGTGAGGAAAAATCGAAGCGCTATCTTCTAGCAGTCTTAGTGGCCTAGTGACCACCTTCAGGCAATAGGAAGCCACTGAAACCGGGGTCCAAATATCATTCCCACCAAGTTTCAGAAATAAATCTAACATAATTGATCCTCCACGCTCTTCCTCACGCCTAAGAGGCAAACCACCACCATTCAGAACACTCAATCGGCACCGTCGAAGCCATTCTCAGCAATCTCCCACACAATTAGAGGGCCACATAGCCTCTGATTCTGATTCAGACCCATATCTGTCTGAACCAGATCTCCACACCACACCATCAAGCCCCATGGCTAGTGCGAACCTAGATCCATTTTCCGACTTAACCTTAGCAAGTGGACCCATGTACACATCACAACCTATCACCCACAACTTAGAAAGTGGCCTAAGCACAGTCATGCAGACTATCATCAGTCAGCTGCCACCACCTATAGTGACTAGCCAAGCTGGCCCACTTGTAACACATGGGGGCAATGGCCCCTCCACACACATTGTCCCTCCTGCCACACAGGGGGAAATGGACCATCCACTTACATTGCCCCTACTGTCATACATAGGGGTAGTATCCTCACGACTCATACTATCCTAACCACAACACTTGGGGGCACTGGCCCATCCGCAATGGTGCCACCGCAAGCACCCCCAGCTGTGTAGATGCACTATGCACCTACAAATCCCACCACCATCGCAGCCCCATCCCACATTAATTTGGGGTCAAATCTACCCTTCATGGCTCATCTCAACTTGCCTGACTTGGCCAGATTAACAAATGAACCCATTCGCCACCAATATTTTTGGCCGCCCATGCCAACTAAGCTGCCATCAGACATCCCCAAGTTTGAAGGCAAAGCCAGGGAATGTCCCCAAAACCACATAATGACATTCCATCTATGGTGCTCATCCAATAGCATCATAGACGACTCCATTAGGTTGAGGCTACTCCAATGCACCCTTACAGGTGCTGCAGCCAAATGGTACATTGAGCTGCCACAAGCCAAGTACCCCAACTTCAACTTATTAGCCTTCATGTTCCTACAGTATTTCCAACTCCCTGTCAGATATGACGAAGGGGTGGAGATCTTGCTATCCTGTCGTCAAAGCACTGCCACTCACATAACTGACCATATCCATGAGTGGCAGCGAAGCCGTAGCTTATGAAAAATCCAACTAGACGGTAGGATCTTCTTGGATTGGTTCCTTAAGACTTTGCTCCCACCCATCGCAAAGGATGTCGCATCTGAATGGCCCCAATATGAAGAAGAGGCCATACTAAAGGCTTAACAACTTGACCTCATCTATGCCTAGTTTGGATACCTGTATACCGTCATTCCAGACGCTCCCTGTCCAAGTATCTCCTACCGCCGAGGGCATCCCATGATGTGGACGACATCATAAGGTCGGTCTACCAACAACCACAGCCTCGACTGACACCACCTATCATTACACCACAACTAAGCAACACGGCTAGTGTTGCTTACCAGAACCAAGCCTTGGACTATGCTAGAATGATGTCCCAGTCCAAAGCAACAACTTCTTATGCATAAGCTACGCCATCGCAGTAGGCTCAAGCCATGGCTTGGCCAACACAGTAGTATGTGGGGAAAATTCCCACATTTGTGGCACCACCACCCCCACAAATCTACTATGCACTGCCAGTACAACCTGTGCAAGCCCCCGCCCCTACCCCACCCGCCCCGTTGGGATACGTGTTCGCACAACAAAACCGTCCTAACCAGCCTGCCCCCAACAATCAACAAGGGCAAGCTAGAAACAACCGGCCCCGCAACCAAGGAAATATCCAACCATAGGGAGGCGATCAACAACCGAACCCTCCCAACAACGCTGTGGTAAACCGGCTAGCCCAAAATCCCCCACTACAAAATCCACCAATACGCAACGCCCCATTGCGCACAAACCAACCATGTACACTCTGTGATGTTTATGGGAATTACACATTTGAGTGTCCCATCATGGGTCGCGTGAAGTACACCATTCGAAATGAGGCCCAACAAGCTGCCAACACTACAAACCAAGCACAACCCAACTAGACACCGCAAGGACCTCCCCCCATGGTGCTTCAAAACCCATTGCCAATCCAAGGATTGGTGGCAACTGCTCCCCCTCCCCAAACCCATCCCAACGCTCTGGGGGCACCTCCCATGACCGAAATAGGTGTTCACCACCTACTGGCCATGACAACTGAAGAGGTCAACTTGCAAACTCGACGAAATTATTACAGTACCACCATCGAACCTGTTGACTCATCAGCAGCATCCACATCTGAGACAGTCAACCTGCCTCTTCAGTTACCCCTTCCCATGCCCCCCCATATGTAGAGTTGCCAATAATGCCACAGCTAGAGCTGCAGTCAGCTATAACATTGTGGATGATTTGGCCCAAAAGCCAACCTCCATGTTCGCTCTTGAGGTACTTAAAATGTGCTTAACACAGCGAAAAGCCTTACTAGCCACTCTAGGGGCAGTAGACCCCTCTGACTCCAAATTGATCACCTTTGACACAGAGAATGGGGAATCGTGTATGCCCTCCACTATCGCCTTTCAAATCCTAGTGTCCATCCGAAATTTGGTTGTGCACTGATGCATAGTGGATGAGGGGGCATCCACATGCATCATGTCTACCTTGGTTTGGCAAAAGATTGGATCACCATTTCTACAACCGTCTTCCATGACTCTGCGATCTTATGATGGACATCCCACTAAATCCCAAGGAATCCTCCCTCATGTCCCCATCACATTAGCCGGGAAGACAGTCTTGATTGACTTTGAAGTCGTCAAAGCTCAACTGGACTACAAACTCGTCCTCAGGAGGAGTTACATGTATGTCATGCAAGC
The DNA here is from genome assembly GCA_001517045.1 of Pseudotsuga menziesii. Taxonomy (NCBI): domain Eukaryota; kingdom Viridiplantae; phylum Streptophyta; class Pinopsida; order Pinales; family Pinaceae; genus Pseudotsuga; species Pseudotsuga menziesii. Next base: position 10,779 of record LPNX010156153.1, read on the forward strand.
AGTCGCATCAACTGTCTTTCACCTCAGGATGTTCCCCCATGAAGGGAAGATTGTGATAGTTGACCAGCTCACTTACCATGATCTACAAGGGTTAACAGCGCCTGCCAAAATTATCCCTACCATCACCACCATTGAGCTGCAAGTGGTGACCACACATGCTAACGTCATCCTTGCAACCAACACTGTGGTTGAAAACACACCAGCCTCCCCATAGTTGAATGTGGGCCCTGGGTTGTTTACCAATCCCACCATGACGGCTCCTTTCCCGTTAGTGTTGCCACCACCAACACAAAATGAAACTGCAGACTTGTGCATGATCTCATCTAGCACCGCTACACCCAAACAACAACTGTAGCCATAGCCCCAACCACAACCACAACATCGTCCGCAGCCACAACACCAACAGTAGCCGCAATGTCACCCGTAGTAGTAGCATTACGCACAGCCACAACCACAACCTCACCCCCACATGTAACCAACAGGGAGTTATCTGGGTTCATCTCTAGTCCATACAATTCCCTTCCTTTCTCCCCCACCTAGTGTCATGAGCAAGTCGGTCATGGCCACCTTAAGCCTACCCAACTTTACGTTGGGGATCCCATTGTGGTATCTTGATCCACCAGCTCAACCAACAATGCCCCAAGTTGTTTTAACCTTGGTGCAACCTATTGTGGTCGAGTCTCACCCTCCACCTGGTCCACACAAGCCAACCACTGCACCTGCACTTGCACCACCCCAACCCAAAAGGGGCAGGGGAAAGAATACCAAAGCCACTGCAGAACCACAACAAGTCCCACCTTGTGCCGTCTGTGAACAACAGGGCCATCCAACTCATAATTGCCTTGAAATTCCAATGATCCATGCACATCTGGATGCCATGGATATGAACAAAAAAATCCCCGTGGTTGAACTCCCAACTGTGCCAGTAGTCAGGAACAAGGCATTGAGGACAAACCATGCTTGTGCCCTTTGCGGCTTGTATGGACATTACTCCCACCATTGTGAAGACCCGCCTGAATTTCGAATGGCTCTCGCTGACCTTCATCAACATTCCCTTGAGTCTAAGATCACCTTGATCGAAGAATTTCACCCACCACCTCCTTCTTTAGACACCATGTTCATTTACATGATGTCCATTTCTATAGACCCTCTTGTCTCCACCATCATCGATAGTCCATTAGATCTGTCTCTTCCGTTGTTTCCCCAGCCATAGACACAACCTCAATTGCAACCTCAACCTCAGTTACCAGGGAAACAATGGGGTTCATTCCCACTCAACACAATCCTTTTCCTTATTCTTTTCCTTTTCCTTTTCCCACCATCTCGGATCATGAGTAAGTCTGCCTTGCTAATTCGCAATCTACAGGATTTCACACTGGGAGATCCTATGTGGTACCTTGAACCACCTACCCTACCTCGAAGGCCCCATAATGTGTTGACTCATGTCCATCCAATTGAGATGATGTTACACCTACCTCCAGGTCCATCAAAGAATCCTATCGTCTTCAAGCTTGCCCCTCTTCCTCCAACAGAGATTGGGAGAAACGCCACAAAAACCACAACCAATACGATTTACATGATCGCTAGCACCAGTTTCCCTTCCATCTCGTTAGCTATGGAAGATCCACCTGATCTATCCCGGAACCACTTAAGCGATGACGGGGAGATCTGTAAGACAGCCTTCGGTTTTACCCCATTCCCTTTAAACCATAGTATGGAATCAGTTCTTCCCATAAAAGACCAAATTCCATCACCCCGCCTTGCCAATGACCTTCGTCTTGGAAAGGGGGCATACCTATTCATTGACTTTGATGGACAACTCTTGGAGAACCCCCGCAATGGACTCTACCTCAAGAAGTTTTACGCTTAAACATCACCAATGAGTCGCTTCATTTTCTTTTTCTTGTTTTTCAATGTTTTTCAGCAAAAATAAGGGGTAGCACCATCAGCTGCTAATCCAAAGTCACCCAAAACTGGTTCGAGACACCTCTCACACCTCCGGGCTCAAATTTCCATTTCTAAGACCATCGTCTCATGTTTAATAAATTAATTTCGAGACCGTTTCCCACAAGTCACCTCGATTTACAAAGCCATGACATGATGATGCAAGTGTCTACGGACCTGTACTTGTATCAAACTTCTTGACCGCTACTCATACGGTTTTTTGGGCCACCACCCGTTAAGGACTGTAATTTTAGCTTGTATTTTGTATTTTTAGCACATAGTTGTCTTTCCCATTCACCGCACCTTACGCGGACCTCTGGACCACTGTCCACAAAACGATTTATTTTTCTTGCATGTATTTGGCATATAATTGCCCCCAGAATTGTACTCACATCGCATGCAGTCAAGTCCGTTCACCACAACACACACGCACGCTCTCTTGACCTCTGTCTGAGAGCCACCTCGGTTCGCATGCCTCTGTCACACCGACTCGCGGGCCTCTGCCGCGATCTATCCCATGCATGTATTGGTATGTTTTAGATCCTTCTACTCCATCCATACTATGTGGATGACCTTTGGACCTCTATCCACCATCTCGACATGGAGCACTGCTCGTGCCACCATAGTTGGTTGACCACATTGGAGTTTTGTTTAAGCTCTTTTCTGACTCCTTAAAACAATGAAAAGATCACCGAGCGCATCTGCTTCCTTTCCCGCTCGCTAAAGTATAGGAAAGGGCGTCTACATCGTCTTGTTTATCTCCTTTTGCGGACCATGTAGACCATTTCATGAAAAGGAACTCCTTGGCACACTCAAGCCAAGACCGTTCCCCTCTGCATACTTTTATGCATTCTTGGGCAGAAGGGCCACACTTTACGAAAAAGCTCACCACCGGTTGTCGTTAAGCTATTTTCCAATCGTTTCATCAAGAAAAGATCGTCGAGAAAACTTGGTTTCATTTATGCTCATAAAAGTATCTAAATGACCGTCCAGTCAGTATAGGTTTAACTATTTTTGGCCTAATTGGACCACCAACGATAAAGAAGTCTCTCATCCCCTCCAGGATGAGCGAGCTCTCCTATGTATACTTTTATCCTTTTTCAGGCATAGGAGACTACCAACGAAAAAGAGCCCCCACTGGAGTCTTCTTTGTGCTTTCAGACTCTCTAAAATTTAAAGCACCATCGAGCATTTACCTTCTTGGGCTTGCAAAAAATCCACGAGATCGGACCATAACGGTGTCCCTAGACACCCCCCACAGCAAACAGTTTGGAAGCATTCCCACATTGGGTCGCCTTTGTTCAGAGTACTCTAAAATGTGTCTTCCTTGGATCCCATCAGTATAAAAAATTTCCACCTCCTCCAAGTATTTCCCATCTGCAGTGACATTCTTGGTATTACAGCTATGATCCCATTCCCTTGAGTCAAGTTTCATTTGCTTCCTGGTCTGCCCTGTCGTCATACTCTGAACAAAGGAATTTTGAATCTCCCACTCCCCCCTTGCCCCTATTTAGTTATTCCCTCCCCCTCCCCCCCATTCAGTGAATCAGTCTGCAGATTGCTTCACACCTTTTGGTTATCTCCCTCGCACTCCTGGTCAAGGAAACATCATTGCCTTGACTAGGGGCAGGTCTCCCTCTGTTGATGCCAACACACATAATCCAGAGGATAGACCCAGAGGTCCCTGTACCTTGGTTTCATTAACATCATTGATGAGTTCCTTGGACCACTTGAGAGGAGTCCTTAGTGCCTCTTGGGATGGTTGTTTCTCACATGCTCGACTTCAACTCCATCATCGCACCATTGAGATTCGTACAGGGTTTGTTCCACATAGTACTTGGTCAAAGACCCCAGATGTCACCCAACTCTAGCACATTGGTGAGTCCACTCAAGGGACCTAAACAAATTATGTCCCTTGTGATTTCCAAGTTGCATTGGAGACGGTGTTCAGAAGCCCCAGCAGTGCTTTGATATACCTTTATGATTGATGCAGCATACTTCTACCACAGAGACTCTGACTCTCAATCAGCGAGCCCACACAGCTATGTTCTAGATCCAGTAGACCATCAATCATGAAGATATATCTTTCCATGAGAATGCCATGGGTCCAATGTACAAGACCAGTATTATATTCATCCTCACATGGAGGCAACCATTATTGTAACATCAGTTGTACATGATCGGTTCTTGTATTTTAGAGCATAGATCAAATGATTCTTTCGACATTGTCACGAGCATGGGGATGCCCGCCTCGCCCATATACATGTCACACATTTATTGTATCTCACCCATTGATGGGAACCATATTAATACAAAAACCAAAAGCCACCATGCCCCAGCCCCAGAAGCACTGCCTCTACACAACAAATCCTATGATGTCCATCGGCCATACGTTGAGCTCCTTCCCTCACACATAAGGGGGAAATATATTAACCCAAAATTCCCCCACATAGCTCTCTATGGCCTACACCACCCAAGGAAAGCATCTCACAATCCTCATATCACTCCATTAGACCTTCCATTAGAACCCCACACCTCCAAAATAGCCTAAGGATGAAGAAAAAGGGCTAAAAACCCCAAAAAGAGCCCAAAATATCCCCCTAGGAGCTAAAGCCCTCAAAAAGGGGCTAAAGTTAGGGAAAAAGGGGCTGCAAGCCCAAAAAAGGGGCTAAAACCCTGGCCGAGGGCTTAAAACCCTAAAACCCCTTGGAAAAGCTATAAAAGGAGGGTGGGGGGTCACTCTCAAAACACTTCTCCCATTGCCTATTGTTATGCTTCCCGTGGATGCTTTGAGACCTTTGCCTCTCAAACCACCCACACTCCCTCTCCTCCATCTCCATCTCCATTGAACCATTGCTCCCCAACTAGAAGAGAGGTGCTTCCACAAGCTTGCGCATGGTGGCCCATTCCCACCAGAGAAGGTATAATTTCTCCTTTTTGTCTTGTTTTACTTGTTTTATTTGATTTCTAACCATTGTTTCCATTCGCAGGTTTTAGATCTAACATTGTTTTGCAGGTTTTATAGTAGCTTAGTTTTATTTGCAGGTTTTGGAGGCGGAACCCTAACCCATTGTGTGCAAAGGGGTTAAACAGTACTCCATTTGCTTCTTCTTCTTTATTAGATTAGCTTAATTTTAGTTTACTATTCTGTCATTTCCGTTTCTGTTTCGTTTTTCAGCATTTACCATTAGCAAGAACCTATCCTTTTATCCTATAGGAAGAAGCGAGCCATTCCTTCCCCTGTAGTAGGGAGAAATCCTTACTACAACTTCTGCAAACTTATTAAATATTCTGGTCAAACTAGGAGTCTTTACTAGCAAATTGGGGTTCCAATTCCCCCTGGATAAATGTTGGAAATGGCTTCTCAAATGCTCCAAAACCAACTCAAATTTTTGAAAAGATTCAGATTATGTTTAAGGGACATTGTTAAGGTCTCATATGCATCATTATTCAGTTTATACATGCTGTTATGACCCTCTCCCAAACAGATACAAAATCACTAATTTGACCCTTGGGGAAATGCCACCAAATCTTCTCCAAATGAAATTAAACTGAATAAAATGACCTCAAATGCTTAAGTGTTGAACATAAAACTTGTAATAATAATAAATTACATTCCATTCATCATAAATATATCATATATACTTTATTCCATTTGAAATAAGAAGCATTACCATGGCATACATGAATATAGTGGGGAAATGGTCATTGTTTGCTCATTAATAGTCACTTTTATATACAAACCTTTGATATTTAGACCTGATACTTTTTTAGAATGAATAAAATAGAATATTAATATTATTACAATCATAAATGGACCATGATAAGCTTGAAATCCTTAACATTCAATGGCATACATCAATATAGTGGGGAAATGGTCATTGTTTGCTCATTAATAATCACTTTTACATACAACCATTTGGTATTTTAACCTGATAATTTCTGAAGATGAAGAAAAGAGTTTATTAATATTACTACAATCATTAATGGATCATTATAAGCTCTTCCAAAGAGTACAATATCTCACCCAAAGCGTAATCCCTCCATGAGTAAGAATATGCAATAAAAACTGGAAATGGTTGAGAGAATGGGTTGCACTAGAAGAAACCATGAGATTCCCTATAGCTTAAACCTGAAAATACAAACTAAATTAAATATCCATGAAATACCTGAATGGAATCTCCAAAGACCAACCTGGATGGGAATCTTTCACCCTCGAAATTGACTAAGGTAAGAAACTCGTCATCCACTAGCTCTCTTAATTCACAAATGCAAATTTCTCAAATGATCAAAATCCCCTATCTTGGTTGATCCCTATATTTTATAAACATACTTAGCCTTATAAGGTTACTAATCCATCCACAAACTCAATCCGATTCAAATTAATATGTGGGCTCAAGATTTTCAATGTGTTCTCCCTTTCCTAGCTTTCCATCTTCCCCCAATTTAAGTAGGAACTGTTGGAGGAGCTAGTTGGTGAGCCGACTAGACTAGTTAGCCGAGTAGTTAGAGATTAGGTCGGCCTCCAAAGGTCATGTCAGTTGACTGAATCAACAAGTAGTTATTCATAACTATTTTTTAATCATATATAATAGGTTGTTGATCCATATACAAACTTGGTTCGGTTTGATGTTTGTATGAACCCATATGTGTTTTGTGTAATACAAGTTGTTATTTCAACCTACTATCTTGTCTCTTGTCTATGTTATTATTATATGTGTCTACATGTGTATTATTGGTAACTTAGTGATCTGAGCGATTACAACATTGGTTTCGTTGTTGCTAGTACACGTATAGATGAAATTGAACCATTAGCAGATGATCTCAGAGCAAGATATTAAAGGCTGGTGGGAACATAAGATCACAAAATACTTGCAAAATTATGCTAGAAGAAACAAGCTGATTATTGCCCAGGTAAAGAAGAAATTCTTCACTAAAACACATGAAAAGTTTGTAGAATCGGTGCCTCAGTTTCTGAAGAAATTACTGGATGAAAAATCCGGTAGACAGTAAGGAACACGAGTTGCTCCAGAAACTGATACGAGGCAGACAAGCAAACCTGTCAGAGTGGTTCGAGAAAATCATAGACAAGTTTTGTTAGGAACAAGCCGTAGAAGAGATATTTTTAGTCAAAACTATTGAAAAGAGGTTCTATAGCGACTTTACTGAGCAATTTTTTTGTTCACTACCGACTCTTTTATTTAAATTCCTAATCGACAAAGGAGTAGGGCATATTGTCGAACCTCATCCATCACTGGTTGAACCACCATCGAATACCAACTTAGCAGAGAAGTAGAAATAATGGGAGAAGTTCATTGTTGAAAGGGAGTGGGAGTACTTCTTGAATAAATAGACAGAACTATCCAGGCTTACTAAAGCGTTGGATAGGATATGGGGGTGTAGCTGGTCATGTGCCGGGGTGGAGTAGAAGGATTCTAGTCGACATTAAAAAGAACCACCAACAATGAATAGTGAGGGAAAGAAAGAAACAATTTCGACAGTGAATCACAAAAGCACTCCGTATTTGTAGAAAATAGAGAGAGATAAAAGGAAAAAAAGAAGGGAGGGATGAAGAGAGCAGGCCATCGCGTTGCATAGAAGAATGAATACCAGGGTGACTGAACAAGAAGGAAATCTGCCAGAGTCATGTCATGATCGACAAGAAGAGGGCGTAGATGAGGAATAAGTGTCACCAATGGAAGAAGATTTGTGGATAGATTAGCATGAATCTTTCCATATTGAGATACCCCAAGAGGTAAGACCTTTATCTCTAGTTAATATTAACTTGAGTTTCTGAGTGCAGACTATTGTCAAAGAGGACCTAAGGCTACGAATAGGTGAGTTCGACGTATGGAGTCGACTAGACAGTGAAGGAAATGATGTCGATCATATAGTAATGTATCAACCTGAGGAAGGAAACTAGGTCACATTCCAAATGTACCCGTCCAAAAAAGTATCAACCTACTCTACCCAGGTAATGAAGGAGAAGCCCCCTTTGCCAGACACAGCTTTAGGAAATAAAAAATAGTCGGATCCGTGCAAGAGAATATCTGAGCTACAACAATTATCTTGGACTTCGGTAGAAGAATTCAAGTTGATCCAACTAATTGTCTAGGAGAAATTGACAAATAAAAATTCCGATGGGAATGAGAGTCCTGATGAAACTAGTTGTAACCAACACAGAGATGCAGAGAATATCCCACCACCCCCACCACCACCACCTGAATGAGATGTCGATGCTGACGGCATGGGCAATGAAACGACACACATCCCCCTCTATGAGGGTGATGAGGATCCCAGACGACATTGGTTCATCTGTGAATCGACATGGGAGGCTAACGCTGTAACTAGTGAAGACAAATAGATGGCACCGTTCGCTGGTGCCTTAAGGAAGAGGGCACTAAATTGGTGTATGAAATATACTGAGAAGACACCTAATGCAACCAAGGAAGAAATTAACAATAGTTCCTATCCTTCTTCAAAACACTAGATGCAATGCATCCAATAGGAAAAAAAGGTGAAAACAACTATTCAGAAACCTACAAAAACTATTCGGGACTATGACAAGCGATGGAAGGACCTATTGAGATAATTAGATAATTATTAATTCAATGTTTTCTTATAGGACTTGTACAAATGACCCGAAGACATATTAGTCTAGACCCATTCAAATCATATGAAGAAGCACTTACGAAAGCACTACAGGTCGAGATAGATGATGACTATCCAGCACACCCTGTCAACAATCACATTGAGGAGCAGTTGGAAATCATGTATAAATCATTAAGAGAACTAGACCTCAAAGGTTAGGATATCTGGTATACAAACTGCTCAATGACCGGACACACTAAAGACAACTGTCGACAAGAATTCAATCGACAAGACATATGTTTTGTTCAAATGAAGTGTTTCTGTGACATTTTCCAAGAACACGGGTCACAAATGCATGCGACAGCCAACTTCCATTTGAACCTAAAGAATCAAAAAAATTACCATGCAGTCTACCAAACAAATGATGTTTCTCAGGACAATGATAATATCCCTAGAAACATTGAACAAAATGAACCAAGTAACCATTGCTATGAAGGTCAAAGATATGAGTGTTGATATGACAATCATCATGGAGGATTTGGAGGTCGAGGCCAATTCAATGGAAATTGGGACAATAGACAATGACAACCCATCCAGTGTTTTACGTGTTATAAAGAAGGCCATTGATACACAGACTATCCATATAAAGATCAGACTAACCTAAAATTTTGTACTAGTTGTGGCGTGGACGATCACTTGCTAGAGAACTGTCCCACTATACTTGACAAAATTAATAAGAATAATTTTTTTGTTAATGTCTTGTCGTTTGTTAAGAAATGTGATAAAATCCCTACTAAGAATTTACATGTAGTCACTAGACAAGGGAAAAAAACTAGTCATTAGAAGAAATTTGAGGTCTAAAATGGGCCTCCTAACGAAAACAATAAAATAGTAGTTAAAATAATAAAATAATGGTTAAAATAATAAAATAATACTTATTAATTTTGGAGTAAGAATTAAAAAAACTACTTTTGTGTTCATATTTTCGATATATATCCCTGTGTTTTTACACAAATTCTAAGTGGGAGAACTCGTTGGATGAGAAATTTAATTCCGCATCCAACACGTACCCACACCGCATACTTTTGACGGACCCCGCTTCCCCAAAAATAAGAAATACTTGAAAAAACATGATGATGCTGTTATCATCACATTTTTTAGGTATTTCTTATTTTTGGGGTTGCTGGGTCCATCAAAAGTATGCGGTGTGGGTACTCGTTGGATGCGGAATTAAATTCCACATTCAACGAGCTCTCTCACTCAGAATTTGAGTAAAAATACATGGAGATATGTCGAAAATACGAACAAAAAAAATTAGTTTTCTTTTATGACAAATATGTCAATTCAACCATTATGGTTGACACATTTTATTTAAATTCTATTGGTTCTTGAATTCCAACTCAAAAAATTTATTGTTGACGAGTTTTCTTATAAGGCCCATTTTAGACCTCAAATTTCCTCTAATGAATGGTATTCCATGCATAAGTAAAATAAAAAACAAAGACAATTATCCTAACCCTATAAAGCAAAACAATTTGTACAATTATGCATCAAACATGTTCCAAGTAATTTCCTGACAAGAAGAGATTGATAACAGTCAACAAGATGTCTCACAAGAATTTCTTAACTTAATACATAATGACAAATCAGTAGCACAATTTATTGATCTGATATATAATATTAAGAACAAGCATATCATGGAGAAACAACCTAAAAATATATGCATCCTTAATAAAAAAGATAAGAGTGATGCCGACCCACTTGTCAACTGGGAAATCAAGGGATATCACGTTCGATAAGTCGTACTCGACTTTGGATCCCAAGTAAATATCATGACAAGGGACCAACTTGGCAGACCTCAACTAAACGAGTCAAGCATATATTTGAAATTGGAAGACCAAGGACTAATTGAACCCATTGGCATTTGGAGAAATGTTTATACAATGATAAAAGGAATTTCGACAAAAGTCGACCTTGAAATCATCGACCCGAAATAAGGATCCAGTTCTTTCCCAGCCTTATTGGGCCTCCCCTGGGGTCAAAAGATGAAAGCATTGATTTCATTAAACAGATAGAGGATAAAGATCAAAGGTGAACCTTGGACTGAACCGATAGATGAAGAAGTTGACGTTCAACAACTCTACAAAATCCAAAATAACGAAGACTATATTAAGACAAACATCTACAGGGAACTTCACTTAGGGAAACAAGACTCAGTTGGATATAATTTGGATGTAGAATTGTCTGATTGGGAGATAGAAAATTATGAAACTCAAGAATGAGAATGTTGTACTATCCAAGCTATATCAAAGAAACCGACCCGACGATGCTTTTCGGTGTCCATCATTCCAAAAATATTTTAAATAAAAATTAGGGAATACCCTTTGGCAGCGTCGATTAAAACAAAAAATAAACAAAATATTCGGTACAAAGAAAGAGAATGATCAATCCTCCTGTTGCCACCTTTTCACACACCTGGATCACGTGGCAGAAATCTTCAAGCCACTCGGTGTGTCCTTGGGGGCAAGTCTCGAGTCAAGGCTGTCACCTT
>LPNX010156153.1:24318-151931 GCA_001517045.1 Pseudotsuga menziesii
AGATTGATAAATGAAGTCTAAGAGACCGAGTCTTTTACAGACACTATCATGCTAGAACATTTATTACAATTCCCTCATGGGGTATGAACATGTGATTTAGTACAACAAGCACTTCCCAGAAGTACTTCCATAGGTCCTCTGAAGTCCGAACAAGTTAACCCTGTCCGGTTCACTGGGATCACTTGATAAAAACCACTAAGTACAACTTAGGTGGTAACACCTCCATGTCAAACAAGTCTCCAAGAATTTAGGAGAGCATGGATGACTACAAATCTTGGTTGAGACATTTATAGGTCAATTTTGTCGATGGTGGGATACCTATCAGTCGAGATTACAGACATGGAAAACAACTTCAACATACTTTGTCGAGAGATTCGAAGGCAGGAAGCTAACCAAACAAGCACAAATACTAGTCTTCACGCAAGGACAAAACCCTGAAACTCACATAAGTATATGTGAAATGGAATGGAGAAGACTTGGGTACAAAGACAAACGAACATGGACACACTTATTTCCTTCTACACTTGACAATTTACCAAACAAATGGTATAAGATGGAAGAAGCTCAGGGAGAAACATTCATATGGAAGGAACTTAAGGAAAATTTCATTAAGGACTTTAGATTCGTACCAGAAGAAGAAAAATTGGTCAAAGCAATGGAACAAATAAAAACATTTATACAACCGACTGTTCAACACACTTTGACACAAAACCATAACCGACTGAAAGCATCTTGTAACAACATTCGATTGAATAAAATACCATAGTCGACAAGAATTCAACTGGAGAATGAGAACACACATGGAAAAAGATTTAAATGGAAGACTGACCATCCAGAAACAGGAAAAGCAGTTAAAACAATATTCAAAATTGAATCGACCAACATAGAAGATACTAACATGATGACATCAGTAGACTTCTAGGCATCATTTTCACATTTTAAAAAATGAAGTCAACAAATAAATGAAAGCAAGGTGCCAGAATGGATGGACACCAAATTTAAAACCAAATAAGTCAACATCTTGAATGATGATCGACCAAAAATGGCACGAATAGGTGATTATTGGAACAACGAACAAATAGCCAAAATAGTTAACCTATTAACAGAATTCAAAGATGTCTTTTCCTGAGACTATAAATACCTAAAATGGTTAGTATAAGAAATGGGTGAAATGAAAATAGACATAAAACCTGATGCAAGACCGATTAAGAAAAGACCTTACAAATCAGCTCACAAATACAAAGAAATAGTGAAAAAAGAGATCGACAACATGCTAGTAGATGGAATTATTTACCCAATCGACCAGTTGGAATGGGAAACTACCATGGTAGTCCAACTGAAAAAGCACGATCTGACAAAACTGATAATTTGTGTCAATTTTCGAGAGCTAAATAAATTCACTTTAACAGAACCCTTTCCTACACCATTTGCATATGATATCTTAAATGAAGTTTCCAGACATGAATGCTACTCATTTACATATGGATTCTCAGGATATAATCAATTTTTGATTGCTAAAGAAGACCAAAAGAAGACAACATTTTTTTGTGAATTTGGTTCATTTGTGCACAATGTTATGCCATTTGGATTAAAGAATGCACCAGCTGTATTCTCGAGGATAGTAGTTAAAGCATACCAAGAATACATATACAAGTCGATGGTTGTATACTTTGATGATTGGCCAATATACTCCATGATCAAAGACCATTTTAAGTTGCTAATACTATTGTTGGAAAGATGTTGACAAATACAGTTACCTCTCAATATAAGGAAATGCATCTTTTTGACCCCCATTGGAATCCTATTGGGACACGTCGTATGCAAAGAAGGCATCAAAGTCGATTTTGCAAAAATAAAAATCATTTTGGACCTAAAACCCCTAGTGAACCCAAAACAAGTCTAATTTATATTGGGACACACATTCTATTACAGAAATTTCATCCATCATTATTCAGATACGACCTATCCTTTGGAAGAGCTATTAAAAGAAGACCAAGAATACGATTGGACTGAAGAATACGATGCTTCCTTTGACATATTGAAGAAAAAATTAGTCGAAGCACCCATTCTCAGATTCCCAAACTTGTCAGTCAAATTTCACATCCACATTGATGCATTAGGCATAGCAATAGGTGCAATAATAACTCAACCTGGAGATGACGGGATGGACTATCCAATTGTGTATAGCAGTAAAATACTAAATAAGGAAAAACATAACTATTCAACGACAGAAAGAGAGGCATTGGGAATGATATTTGCATTGTAGAAATATCATCATTTCCTATAATATAATCCTTTCATATTCTACATAGATCACCAAGCTTTAAAATACTTGGTAAACAAACCCTTACATCATGGAAGAATATGTCGTTGGTTGTTACTGTTCCAAGAATTTGAGTTCGAATTAGTAGTTTGACCAAGGAGGCTAAATGTCGGTCCTGACCATTTTTCAAGAATCGACACGGGGGAGGAACTGACAAGAGTTGAAGGCGACCTTCTGGATGCACATCTATTTTGAATAGAAGCTGTACCAGCAAAACTAGAATAAACAGCTCCATTTCTAGAGAATGGTCAGGCACCTAAAGGTATGAGCACTAAAAAGAAACAAATTCTAGCAATGAAGGCCACACCATACACTCTAATTAATGGATTCCTATATGAAATGGGCTTGGATGAAGTAATTTGTCGGTGTGTTCTAGAACATGAAAGAGAAAACATAATCCATGAAGCACACTACAAACTAGCTGGAGGACATTTTCAGTCAGACGTGACTGCTAAAAATATCCAACAGTCACGACTATGGTGGTTGACACTACACAAAAAATTGTCGAAAGTTTGTTAGTAAATGTGATCTTTGTTAATGCTTAGGTTTACCTCTACCTAGTACTGAGATGCCTTTAATTTTGATAAACCTAAGTTTAACATTTGAAATATGGGCTATCGAATTCATTGGCCCATTTCCAGTTCCAGCAAGGAGGACAGGCGCACGTTATATCATAATAGCAGTGGAATATGTTACTAAATGGGCAGAAGCAGAACCTGTTGACACCTGCTCTAGTGAATTGGATTCCAAGTTCATATATGAAAATATAATCACTATATTTTCTTGTCCGTTGACCCTAATCAATGACCAAGGATCACACTTTATTAACAAAACCATTGCAGCATTGACAGAAGAATTCAAGATCGACCACAGACAAAGTACAACTTATTAACCTCAGTCTAATGGATCAATAGAATCATTTAATAAAATCCTAACAAGAGGCCTGACAAAAATCAGTAACACTGATAATGATGATTGGGATGAAAAAATTCCTATTGTCCTATGGGCTTATCGAACAACATAAAAATGATCCACCGACCAAACACCATTTCGACTAGTCTATGGCCAAGAAGCAATTGTTCCCCTACACTTTTGACAACGGAAACAGGTAATAGTCGACATATTACACATTAATGTCGAGGAGGCAAAGAAGGAACAACTAATGCAACTCACTAAGCTAGTGGAATACTGACTGATGGCTATACAGCATCAAGAAATTCATAAACAACAACAAAAAACATGGCATGACCGAAACATTAAAAGCAAGAACTTGTCGGTTGGAAATATTGCACTATTGTATAACAGTCAGGTGAAAGGAAAACCAAAGAAACTACACACAGAGTGGATGGGATGTTATATCGTGGAGGAAATCAATGCCAACGGATCAGTCCAATTGAGAACATTACAAGGCAGAGTATTTCAGAAACTGGTAAATAGTGCCCGACTAAAGTGCTATCAAAACTATAATAATAATAATAATAATAATAATAATAGGAGAAATGGTTTCATAACTGTTAAACAAAACCTAAAGAAACCAGAAAAACCTAAAACTAACAAAAGGAATCAAAAGACCCAAAATGACAGGAAATTTGGAAAGACGTAGCAGAATGTAATTCGATAATAACCAACATTTCCACCATCGACATAGCACATACCGACCATACAATTGACATCAAGAAGAGGATCAAAAGGTCCAATCAACCCATCATGAATACGATCAAAAGGAGCACCAAAACTAGAGCGCATTAAAAGAGCCTTCAATAAAGCATCCTTTACCATCAAATCCTCCCTTAATAACTCCATCGACGAGATCACCATCCGCTCCACCTATAAATACTATGTCAAACAAATAATTCCCACAACTTTACAAAGATCTATAGCGATGGAGTTACCAGACTTCTGAGAGAAAATTAACCATGAAGAAATTTGAGCTAGAAACCGACAAGATGGCCCCAAATCAAACCAGAGTCATGATAGCCAAAGCAAAAGAGTTGGAATCCACTGTAATTCCATTAGTGAAATGGTTGGGAAATATTAAAAATACAAAAGTACAGGAAGTTTCATGGGCACAACACTAGACACAAATAAAAAAATGGGCTTACAGGGGTAAGTAAAAAATGTTAGAGGAGGGGATGAAAATAAACCATAGCACTATAATGAACTATATGAATTAAACCCCCATGGCAAGTTTTGGAGGGAGAAAAGAAAAAATTGTCAAATTCATCATCATCAAATACCACAATGGGAAATTTTACTTCGACAAACTAGTGGAAATATCAGCTGAAACCATCTACAAAATTACTGGGATGTCCAACAAATGTGACCCTATTCCTATAGGTATCAAAGAAAGGTTGGATGAAAGACTAACAGGAACATCGACAGGAAAAAACTCCAAAGGGTTAATTGTCGGAAAAATTAAAGCCACTGCACCCAAAAATGGTGGCCAAAGTCATGTCCACAAGCCTGACTGTCACAGGATGAGGATGCGATTTGAAACTCGACATGTTAGAAGCTGTTTGACTGTATAGAAAAATTAGGGAAAGTTTACTGTTGGGATCAATACGTGGCCAACATGCTCAAGTCTATCTATGAAAAGTGCTAGGAAATAGGTGCAATAATTAGATTTCTATCACTATTAATATGGATATCCATGTACCACTTATGTCTAGTGGGGCATCCACATTTCCTAGAATCGACTAGGTTTCACATGTGGAATTTCAAGTCCTTCTCATTGGGTGGTGTTATCACTCCAGGAAACTCCTCTAGGTTACAGATCGAGGATGCCTGGTAACTTAAATGTTTTTATGGTTTTTCTAAGTGGATCAAGTCAGGTGACCTATAAGACCTCACACTCTCAAGACATGCATGAAACTCAATCAGGGATAAGGCTTCTAATTAACATTGTTCAAAGGTTGACAATATGGTGCAGAGATGGATAACTTATCATGCTGGAAGATTCATACATAAAACATATATATATAAATGGTTAATCATGACAAGGAAAGCACTTATAATTCAAATCATCAATATTCTAATAGGATGACAGCTGTCAGACATCAATTAACCTAAATAAAACCTGAATAACACATTCAAGCATAAGCACAGAATAGAAAAAAATGGAAGCTGAACATATGTTAACAAAAGAGCTTATATTAGGTCATGAGAAATATGAGAATATTGAAAATAGAAATGGTCTACAAGTCCCTGAAGTCAAACCCTTTCAATAAAATAAGTCTTAGGCTTTATAGCCTTTACAAAAATATTCAGATCCTGAAAAATTGGATCTGATTTACTAAAAATAGAAAAAATAATTGTTTTTTACATAATTAGGTCAAAAACCCTAATTTAACTACTAGTCTAACTAACTGTAGAATTCGTTCACTGTTTGAACCTTCTGATAACTAAAGTAAGTACCAAAAATAATTTCCACTGGTCCTTTGCTGGTTAAGTCGCTATTTCACTTTAGACAATTAAGTATTGGTGACCTTTTCTTCCTTTATGTCATAGAAAAACTGAAGCATACCTTCCCTGATGTTTTCGTCAGCGTCCTTCATTTTTATACTTCATCCCTAAGCTATTCATGTTCACCCAAAATTGGTCCTTCGTGTCAAAATTTGATCCTATTCCTCTTTCTGCTTTCGGTGGTTAAAAGGCCAAAATATCGAAACTGTTAGCTACCGAAAGTGGTGCTTTCAATGGCTAATGAACTGCCTCAGCATCTGTCTAAGCCACCGAAAGCCCTGTTCTTCAAAAATTCTTAAGCACCTCCAAAATTGTTCTTTCAAGTTTGTCTGCTTATCTTTCTTATTCAACAGGCTCTATGTTAGGAAGGTTGACAACAACCTGGCTTGATTCTGGAGGCTGAAGGCTTACTCCAGCTTCAACTAGGGTTTCCAATGTGAGGTGAGTGCTATGGTTTAGCTTGGCCTCCTTCATCTGCAGTTTCTGAAGCCTAATCATTCTATACATCCTTGTGTTGTCTTTCAGGTATATTTTATTTAGTGTTTTTATAAAAGCATACCTTTCTCTTAGCTCTAGGTAAGAGTTATGCAGCAGCTAGTTCCTATTGGTCAATGTAGCATTATTTTTCTTTATCTCCCTTTCTAAAATCTCCATCTCATACACTTTCCTTAGCAACTTATTTATCCTTTGAGTCTTGGACTTGCTAGAGGAACCCTTCTCTGCTGGTTCATCTTTCTCTTTTGGTGTAGGTGATGGGAGTTCTTCAATATCTGCTACAACTTGCAATTCTAGGTCTACACCTTCCTCTTTTTCCTCTTTTGAATCTGAGTAGGGAAGGTTCAATATGTTCTCACTATGTGCTGTAACTTCCCGGCCCTTTTCGCTGAAATCCAAGTTTCTTTTGAACTTCTTGGCTTTGGAAGAGGAAGGAGGATGTTCTATTATTGCTGGGGATATATCCCTTCGCTTCCTTTTCCAACTTCTTGGTGTGCTATACTTTTTAGCAGGAGACTTCCCCTTTTCTTCTGGCTGCAGGCCTATTTCAAAACCATTCCAAAATAAGAAATAATCCCATGCCATATTTCTCCTCTTCAGTAATTCTTGGATCAGAAGTTGGATAAGATCATGATGAGATAGTCATCCAGCAATCTTGGTTGGCTGAGCCTTCACCTGGTGTTCCATTTTTTCCAAGCTCCTATGTAAGTATAAAGGAAAATTCAGTGGGCTTTTCCCTGTGAAGTGGTTCATCAATTTAAAATGGTAAATCATGGCCCTATTGTATCTCCATTCACATGTTATGTAGACCCCAATGGACTTCAGCAGTTGCTACTACCTCTCTTCTAGCTAGGAGGATGGTACACTTTTCTTCCACACCACCCCTCTATGTTTAGGCTTCAGGTAAGATATGAACTCTGCATCCTTTGGTATGGTGGTTTTAAACCACTTCTCTCCCATGCTGGGGAGTTCAGTCACTTTAGTAATTAGGGTTTCATCTATCAGGAATTCTTCTTTACCTATGACTGCCTTGGATCCATCGAAAGAGGGAGCAAATTCCTCAGTCACCTACTGGTGTGAACCTTGAATATTCTCACAAAACCTATAGCAGCCAGCATCCCTCAAAAATTGACAGACTTCTAGATGTGCCTCCAGGTAGCTGATGTCTCCCAAATATTTCCTTAGAGTAGGCCCTCCCTTCTTCATTTGTTGAATGTCACTCCTGGGTACCTGGAACAATCAACTCAAGTTCTATGGAATAGTGTTTTTAGCAGGCTTCCTCTAAGAGATGGTCTTCTGGTGGTGAAAAATTCTAAAGTCAAAGGTGGAGTGTATTGAAAAATGGGCACTGATTATGAGGGATTTCAACTGCATGATTGATGCTTAGGTCAGAGGGTGATGGCTCTAATTGATCTTTTCAAGACCCTTTTCCTAGCAATCATGTTACAATCAACCTGGATACCTAGTGGGATTTTTTGCAGTTCTTTGGACAGAAGGAAGAAAAAGGAAGGTTTCAAATCACATCGGTCCTTATCAGTTTAACAATGACCTCCTCACTCATTTCCTCATGCCTTGATGCAGCCTTATGTCCTTTGGGTGGTTTATCACACCCTTTGATGATCGTTGTTTTGCTGGCGGGCTCTGATTTGATAGGTTTCTAACCATTTCTTTCTTTTTACCTTTTCGACGGTTAAGGGCCTTTAGGAATTTGTCTACTAGCCACCAAAAACAAATCTTTCGATGGCTAATGAAATGCTAACCATTTCACCCAAGCCACCGAAACCGTTTTCCCCAATGTCGCTATAAAACTCAGCTTTCGGCGGATAGTGGTCTCTCTGGATATCCCTTTTAATTTCCAAAAGACCAACCTTTCGGTGGCTAAAGAAACATCAGATATTTTTCCTAATCCACTGAAACCACTTTTTCCCTAATGCTTTTTACTTTCTTTGGCTGGTTAACGCCTTTCTTGGACTATTCACTAAGCTACCAAAACCAACACTTTTCGGTGGCTAATGAGTTGTTTGAAATCTCACCTAAGCCACCGAAAGTGCTTTTACCATTTACTCGATTGGGCCTGATTTTGGTGGTTAACTTTTATCCTACGGTAAACTATTAGTTGCCGAAAAAATCCTTTCAGTGGCTAAAGAGTTGTTATGAACCTCTCCTAAGCCATTGAAAGCTGAAACTTCCAATTTCTTCAACCATAGAAAAACCAGAGACCTTCAATTTGTTAGTCATCTTTATATCTTTCATGACATGACTCTAATTTTTCATACTATCAAAATAAATTTATTTTAGGAGATAACATCTGGATCTTACTTGGGGATGGGAACCTCCTTATGAGGTCCCAAGAACCCCAGACCAAAATGCCTTTCCTTGAAAATAACTAAAAAAATTAACACTATCATTTACTGTTCCATTGGGCATGGAGTTTATTCTGTAAGCAAAAACAACCTACTAACTAATATTTTACAATAACAAGGCCTCAGAGCCTCAAATAAAGTAAAGTTTCAGAAAAATTCCCTTTCACTAGGCCATCAAATACCTCTTCACCTTCCAATTTCTACAATTTGAAGGTGTTTTTATTCTGTACCTGAGCTATCACAAAAGGGCCAATCCACAGAAAGTCAAACTTTCCATGTTTTCCCTTGTCCTGCCTGATAGTATCCCACTTGAGGACCCAATCTCCAACCTGAAAGATATCCACTTTTGCCCTTTTGTCAAAAATGACCTTGATCTTCTGTTGATGGGCTTCTGATTTTCCTATCACTTGTTCCCTGACTTGCTGCAACTCCACCAAATCCATCATCCTCCTTACCATATCATTTGGTTCATCTTCCTCCTCCTGGAAGAACTTTCCCACTGGCAGAATTAGCTGAATGGGAAAAATGGACTCAGTACCATAAACTAATTTGAATGGATAAGTCCCGATAGATATTTTGTCGGTTACCCTATCAGCCCATAAAGCAAAGTTTAGCTTAGAATCCCAGCTTTTCTGATTTGTCTCCAATAGTTTCCTGATGATCTTGACTAGGCTTTTGTTGGATGACTCAGCCAGGCCATTGCATTGAGGATAATAGGATGTGGAATGCACCAATTGAATGCCCATTGACTCACACATTTTAACCAATGCCTCGGCTTTGAAAATTGGTGCATTATCAATCACTAACCTTACTGGGCATCCAAACCTGATAAAGATATTCTCATATAAAAACTTCATGATGACCTAATGAGCGGCATTCTTGGTTGGTATTTCCTCTATCCACTTGGTAAAGTAGTATGTGGCTACTAGGATCCATTTATGCTTCCCACTAGAAGATGGATTTATTTCACCTATGAAATCTAGAGCCCATTGCTAGAAAGGCCCATTCACTACAATAGGCCTAAGGGGCAAGGATTTGAGCTCTTGCTTCTCTATAAATCTTTGGCATTGGTCACAGGCCCTCACAAAAGTACACACATGAGAAAAAAGGTCTAGCCAATAGTACCCTACCCTCAGGATCTTGTGGGCTGTGGTCTTCCAATAATGATGGCCCCCACATGTGCTGGAATGAAAGTGGTGCATGACCTGATCTGATTCTTTTTTATCTATACATCTCAACAAAACCCCAAATAGATCTTTCCAATACAACAGTTTATCAACTATGAAAAATTTAACAGACTTTAGTTTAAGAGCTCGTACTTGATTAGGAGTGATACCAGGAGGAACTTCTAATTTCTACAGAAAATGAATAATACATGAGTACCACTCACATGAAGACAATTTTTTAGCCACTTGTTGAATGTCATTCTGATCCTAGACTACTTCTGCTGCTACTACAATTTGCAATTTTGTTGAATTGACACAAGTGAAGTTTATCCCCATTAGTTCACAGTTTTCTTTAGCCATGATTTTGGTCAGACCTATTCCTTTTACTAGCTTAGTGGGCTTCACCTCTATATCAAACTCAATAAGCTTGGAAATCGATTTAGCTCTCTTTCCATCAATGTTAGGCTGAGTCAAAACATCCTTCACAGCAGCTAAAGGGACATAGGTAAGGACTTTTGCATGTAGAATGTAAATCCTGCAGGTCTTCAATGAATTGATGAGAGTATAAGCCTATTTCTCAATTTGATCATACTTCAGCTTAGCATCTCTCAATTTCTTGCTAAAGAATGCAATTGGATGATCGAGACCCTCATCATATTTTTGTAATATCACAACTGCCACTATGTCATAGGATGCAAAGGAGAAAATATAAAAAATCTTGGTATAGTCCAGACTAATCAGGGTTGGGGCTTCCATGATAGCCTTCTTGATGTCTTTGAAAGAGCTTCTTTCCTGGTCAGTCCATTTTATTTCTGCATCCTTTTTCAACATAGTTGTTATGTGCTTTACCAGCTCAGAGAAGTTAGGGATGAACCTCCTGACAAAATTTATCTTACCCAAAAAATATTGAATATCCCTTTTTGACCTAGGTATGGACAAATTTTAGACTACTTCCACCCTTACCGGATCAATATTCACACCTTCAGTTGATACTATGTAGCCTAGGAGTTTCCCCTCATTGAGTGCAAATTGGGACTTCTTAGGATTGATTGATATCCCAAACCTCTTGCACTTCAAAAATACCCTCCTCAAGTGCTACAAATAGTCATGATGGTTGTGAGAGTAAACAATTAGGTCATCCAGGTATATAAGCACAAATTTATCTTTCAATCCTACAAAAGCTAAGTCCATGGCTCTCTGAAAAGTAGACCCAGCATTCATCAGCCCAAATGGCATTTTAGCATACATGAAATTTCCCTAGGGGGTGGTAAAAGCAGTCTTCACTTGGTCATTAGGGTGCACATCAACTTGGTTGTATCCAGAGAAGCCATCCAGAAATGACATGACACTAGCCCCTGAGACTCTTTGCAATAGGTGTTCCATCTTGGGTAGTGGATAGTTGTCTTTTTTGGAGCATTTGTTTAGGTTTCTAAAATCCACACACAACCTGATCTCCCCATTCTTCTTCCTTACCACCACTAAGTTTGCAATCCACTTGGAATATCTGAGGGGGATTATGATTTTGGCTTTGAGGAGCTTATGGATTTCTTTTTCAATTACAGGTAGTAGGAGAGGACTGATGGATCTCAGATTTTGTTTGAAAGGGATGGTGTCTTTTTCCAAATCAATCTTGTGTTGGATGATATTGGTGTCATAGGTTTTCAGGTCACTGTACTCCCAGGAAAAGATATCAGCAAATTCTTTTATCAAGCTGCAAAATTTGGACCTCTGATCAACATTCAACTGAGTGGACAGACTTATAAGCTTTGGATGGCTTTGGCTACCTATGTTTTGCTCTTGGATAGTAGGGTGTTGCTCCTTTTTGGCAGGCTTGAAAGGGATGTCATTATGATAAAAAATCTCTTCCAGAGGTACTATAACTTGAGGTATATAATTGCTGGGTAATTGGACAATATTTTGATCAGCTACTTTATCTTTCAACTTGAGCTGTTGGGATTCTTCCATGTTTAGGTTTTCCTGATCTATATGTATATCAGAGAATTCATCTACTAGTTGAAGGAATTTACTAAGCTCATCATCATTCTCAAACACCTTCCAAAATTTTACATTATCTGGCAGGGAAGGTCTGTACTTGACTTGAACATCATAGCTGAGCTTAGGAGGTAAAGGAGGAACAAGCAGACTTGCAGAGATAGGCAGGGAATCATCCAGGTGATTCAAAGCCCTAGGTATATATGACAGTTCAAAAAACATAAAGGAGTCTATGAGCTTCCATACCTCATCCCTGTAGGCCTTTAGTCTGACATTTTTTGCTTGAAAAGTGTTGTTGACCTGTTGTATAATAAGGTCTACATTTCCAAAGATTCTCATGCACATGATCCCCATTTCCTTGGCAACTTTAACTCCTAGCAGCAAGGATTCATATTATGCTATATTGTTAGTGGTTTTAAAGTCAAGCTTATAAGACAGATGAATATTTTCTTTGGATGGAGAGATCAATACTACACCTGCACCTACTGAGTTTTGAGTTCTAGCCCCATCAAAATACATGTTCCAGACTACTGTGGTAACTTCTTTGGGCTGTTGACAGGTGGGCTTGGTAAGCTGGACTGGTGTTTGCTGAGAATCATCTATTTGCATAATGCATGACCCAAAACTAGTGTCTACTACATAGATCAGGTGGTTCACTGAATTCCTTTCATTGCTTATGATGTAGGCAAGCTGATTCTCTCTGTAAATCCTCTTGGTCTCCCCTCCAAACATTGGGATTGTAGCATATGTAAGGTCCATCTGAAGGGCACCACCTATCCTTTTACTCCATGATCGAGACAACACGAGACCAAATTTAGGAGGGATATCAGCCACTACAATGTCCATCATGATGCTTTTTGAAGGTAGTTGAGATAGGTTTACCACAAGGTCTTTGATGAGGCCCAAGCACTTGACCTTTCTGGAGTCAAAGGAGAACAAATCATGGTAGGGTTTTGTAATGTTGAGACCAATCTCATCCATCACAGCTTTTGGCATTAGGTTATGGGAAGCTCCTGAGTCTAGCAGACAGTTATGAAGGACTTTATCATGGATATTTAAGGATATGTAGATAGGTGGGCATGAATCCTTTAAGTCTTCGATCATAGGGCCTAGGGTTATAATAGGTTTATCATCTTGCAGATTTACAAAGTCAGTATCAATATGTATATTTGGCTGAAAAGAATTCAGTATGGAAGATTTGAATGCATCATTTTTCATTAGCTCGATTAATGGAAAAAGGGATCTTCAATTTCTGAATCTCTGACTCAAGGTTGAAAGAATAATGCAGTCTATCAGGAAACCTTACCTCATGTATTGGAGGTTTGAGTTGGACATGATCAGGGCTTGATGAAGGTGCTGGTTTTTGCAATGGTTTGGGAATGACAACCATTTTCTTTGGTAAAATAATAGCCTTTTTAGCTGATGCAATAGGCTGTTTGGTAGGAACAACATTCTTCTTAATGGGAGCAACCAGCCTGGACCTCAGATTATACCCTCCTTGACCATCAGCCTAATATATTGCTTCTTCATTGATCTACTCATTAATTAGGGCTTCCTCATATTCTTCCTGTGTCAAAAAAGAATAGTCAACTTCATCTTCCATGCGGTGGATGTTGTCTTCAGCCTCTCCTTCTTCCTCAATGAATTCTAGTTCTTTTTCTAGTACAACACTCTGAAAAGGAGCTCTGATTCTCTGATCTTCCCCTTGATTCCTTTCCCTTTTGAGGATCTGAACTGGGGGGTTGTCTCTTCTGTAAGGGACAAAATCAGGGTTTTGGGGAACAAAATCACTTGGCCCTTTACCTCTCAGAGGTATCTGACCTCGGTCCTTTAGCTTAGACATTTTAGTAGTTAAGTTATTTAACAATTTGGTCATTTTGTCAATCTTGTTCTCTGATGAAGAGGCCCTAAGAGGGTCTACTAGCTTCTTCTTCCTAGCTATATTTCCTTTGACTTTTTGAGATGCCATAATGTTAGATTCTACCTCTAGGGAAACATCCTACATGAGTGATAAGGAGGAAGACCTCCTTTCTTTGAGAATCAGGCAAAAGTCAAAGTCAAGGCATTTGCATAAGTTATCCTGGATGAGGTATCAGTGGGATTGATTTTAGTGGGGATCTTGCTGTACATATTGTTGAACCTCTTGGTGAAGATGGAGATAGAATCCCCATTCTATTTTTCAAGTTGATAAACTAGGTGATATAATATAGGTGGTCTCTCCTCTCTCCCTGATGCTTTATAAAAATGTCATCTAGGGATTCAATGCCTGCTATTGATCCAGCAGGAAGTTCTTTGAACCATTTCCTAGCTTGACCATCTAGGCTTTGTACAAAAATCCTAGTCCACACATCTTCCTGTTCTATATTAATTTTCTTAGCATAACTGTAAAATGCCTCTAGATGTTCTTCAACTGTGAAATCTCCCTCTCCTGTGAACTTAGGCATGTACTTGAGGTAGTCTCGAGTGGGCATGGCCAAGAGAGGGTTAGGCAAATTTAGGGGGGCATACCTAGCTACCAAGATCCTTTCCATTTTGGTCATCAAAGGGGCAGCCATGTTGGAAACGAGTATGGAAAGGATGGAGGAAGGTAGTACTGATGTAGGTAGTAGCTAAAAAGGTGATGATGGTAAACGTATCCCAGGGGAGTCACTAGGGATTGGATCTTCACAAGTAGCAGTGCTTGAAGATGCCCAAACCCTAAAATTTTCTGATGTATTTATAAATTCCTGAGAATTAAGTGTTTCAACAAAAGAAATAATAGCAGAAATATTTCATGAAATACCTAAAGTATCTTCCTTTGCAACATTATTGGTCTGCCTCAGTGAAGCCCTAGCTCTTCTCAGAATCTCTTCTAGATCTGAAACTAGTGTTGCTAGTGGCCCTTAAGGGTTTGCTCTGGTACTTGGTCTTCCTGAAGCCATCTTATTTCAATGGAGTCGCCATATAGATGATTACAACTAGAATAGTGTCCAAACTTTGTCTATCATCAAAGCATGATCTATGTCATCTCACAGGGAAGCTGAGCTTCAGTCTTATCTCCCCGGCAACGGCGCCAATTTGTTATCACTCTAGGAAACTCCTCTAGGTTGCAGCTCAAGGATGCCTAGTAACTTAAATGTTTTTATGGTTTTTCTAAGGGGATCAAGTCAGGTGACCTATAGGACCTTACACTCTCAATACATGCATGAAACTCAATCAGGGATAAAGTTTCTAATTACCACTGTTCAAAGGTTGACAATATGGTGTAGAGATGGAGAACTTATCATGCTGGCAAATTCATATATAAAATAGATATATATAAATGGATAATCATGACAAGGAAAGAACTTATAATTCAAATCATAAATATGCCAATAGGATGACATCTATCAGACATCAATTAACCTGAATAAAACCTGAATAACACATTCAAGCATAAGCACAGAATAAACATAAAATGGAAGTTGAACATATGATAACAAAAGAGCTTATATTAGGTCATGAGCAATATGAGAAGCTTGACAATAGCAATGGTCTACAAGTCCCCAAAGTCGAACCCTTTCGATAAAATAAGTCTTAGGTTTTATAGCCTTTACAAAAATATTCAGATCCTGAAAATTTGGATCTGATTTACTAAAAATAGACAAAATATTTTTTTTTGCATAATTAGGTCAAAAAACCCTAATTTAACTACTAGTCTAACTAACTGTAGAATTCGTTCACTATTTGAACCTTCTGATAACTAAAGTAAGTACTGGAAATAACTACCACTGGTCCTCTGCTGGTTAAGTTGTTAGCTAGAATATTTCACCTCCTGCGGACAACAAGGTGTTCCATTGGTCTGAATGGTTTAGATCCAGAAAAAAAATAGATCACAGAGGCTGATAACTCTCCCTAGACGATGTAGATATCTGGAATACAAGGCTTTGATAGTCCACCTGTGTACCTACAATCAAGCTCAACATGAAACAAATCAAAGCAACCAGAATATGATCTACTAATCTATGCTAGTGACTAAGGAATCTAGCAATATATATCTGAAATCAAACATCAACAATATATATGGGACAGAAAATCAACTTGCATTATAAATATGAAGAAGTTTACAAACAAGCCTTAGTGTTGACTTGCATCTCCATGAAACCAGCTCTTCATCCCCAAAAGCTCTGACTCTAGCTCTTTATGCTCTCTCCAAATGATATTGGGCCAAGAATCAATCCAACAACATAACAATACCTTCAATGTTCTCTCCTCAACCATGGCTATGAGCTCATATATATAGGGATTTAATGGATAGAGATGGTTGAGAAATTAGTGGGTGAGGTGGCCTCTAAGATCCTAGGATGAGGGATATTGAGCTCAACCAACCCACAGTAGTAGGGATAAAGGATATCTCGAGGTTTATCATCTAGAAGCCTTGAGAAGCTTCTCTTTTTCCCTTTTTACCCAGGGTACCGCTCTTCTCCTTCTATGACAGAGCGCTTCTGGTAATAACCACCTATGGACCAAGGGAAATGGGCGATGGCACTACTTGTGAACAACTGATGAAAGGCTGTGCGATTAGGGGTATTGCTCCTAGATAAAGGGGCATGCACGGTGCTAGGAATTTGTATGACAGACTGATAAAAAACCATTTAGTCTTCACTCCAGACGCTGGGATTTCAGGCAAGCAGGTATTTCAAAGTTCTTATCACATGATGGTCATAGGATTTTGGTATAACAGGATGCCCCCCAAAGCATGAGTCTTAGAGTGATACGATAAACAAGAGATTTGAGAACAAGTCGTTGCCAGGAGATGAAAATGTTGGCTCGATCGGAGCATGTAGTCAAGTAGGAATCTGTAGTACATCAGTATGTTGACTCATAGACACAAGTAACCAAACTCATAGCTGCAGACCAATACAAGGAAGATCCATGAGTGGAATAAACAAGCATGGCTACTACAATACAACGTAGATCCATGTGATAGAGGACTCAAAATTGGACATAACTACCAGACATACAAAGTAGATCTATGTCATACAGACATAAATTTGAGCATAGACATGACCATACAAATGTGGATCCATGCCAGATATACAAAAATCCATCGCAACCTAGGGAAAAATCAATGAGCACTTTTAAACAAATGCCCAAGGTCTTCGTCTCGTCTTCCACTAAGTACGATTCTATCCATGTGATTACAATGATCTGAAGTCGAACATGGTATAAACCACTTGATTACTGGCCAATGATGTGAACTGTCAACAAGTGCGAGGGAGATCACCATTAATGTCAATGATTCCCAAGGTACTCTCGTATAATCTACTGAGTGCGAATAGATGTCATGATGTCAAACACTCAATCAATTCTATCGATCAAAGGTCAATGATGTGAACCTATGTTGAGAGTGAGAGAATATGTCATTAAGGTATACAAATCTCAAGGTACTAAATATTGTTTCTAAGACTATTTCCTGGATGATGAGCTGATGTCGATGGGAATAGTCTCATCGAAGGAGGGCCATGATGAGTCCCACATCGATGACATGAAACTCAGAACATAATTCTGGAATGATGCAAATGTAGTAACCATATGACTGACTCAAAGATATTGACACAAAGACTGTGTAGACTGTAGAGGTAAAAATTTTGCAGATCCCCTTTGAACATAGGGTGACACGACAAAATGACTTTGCAACATGACTAGACAGGACAGATACACAATGCAACATTGGACAATGCATTCTTTTGAATGACTCAAAGGATTGGCATGACTCATGAAAATGGATCATCATGGAGATTAGCTGAATACCCAATTGACTGACATGATTGTGCAGACAAGTGCCATGTTCAAAGGTAACGACAAACAACTACCATTATTTGCAAAATGATTCCCTTCCCATTTCCCCCATCATGATTGATGAGTGCCTCTTTTCAGTTTTACAAGTTCAAAGAGGGTAACAAACACTTTATATAGCTTGTCAGAAGACAAGTCCAGTCTCATATGTTTTACGAACCTGAGAGAGGAGGGGTTCGTTCCCAAAAAGGGTCTCTCAATGTTTAATTTAACAAGTCCACTGAAAGAAAACTCGGTATCGTTCATGTTTAGAGAGTCTGAACGAACATAGAAGAAAATTCCATGGGGGTCCTTTTTCGTATGATTTGGTCTCTAAGGCCCGAAAAAGTATAAAATCATACCTTAGAGAAATCTTCCAATCATGATTGGATGGAGTGTTCCTTTCTCATAAATAGTCCAATCCGAACCGAGAAAGAGATAACCTACCGCCAGATGGATGACTCTTCAAATAATTTAACGAGCGTGAAGAATACAAGATTGCTTGACGATCTTTTCGTATTTAGGGAGCCTAAAAAGAGTTTAAAGAGAACTCCATTAACCTTTTTCATGTTTGAATACAGAGAATGAAAAAGTAATAAACTAAGCTCAAACCAATTTTCATTTTTTAACCAAAGCACAAAAAATGAAAAGTAAGCTCAACACCATCTTACTGTTTTTAATGAGCTCAAAGATCAATTGAAAGAATGCTCAAGGATTGGTTTTGTTTTTACACAAGCTTGAAACCAATAGATAAACTATGCTTGAAAAACCCATTAACATGATATACAAAGGTTGGAATCTTTCCCCTAGCATGATTTCTAGAGAAGATTACTCCTAGCATGGTTGTTGGAGGCTCGACATGCCCCCAAGCTTCATTTCATCTGACGATTCTTCTTCCATACCCAACCTAAAAACCTAGTTACTAATGTGAAAATGTTCACCAGGGGGGTAGGAAGAACGAGAATCGGGCATGCAAAGGTTCAAGTTCTAAAACTAAAGTGAAGACTCGACTCAAAGGAAGGGGATCCATTTCATTGTTAGGCAAGCTTGAAACAGAAGGTAACTATTCTTGGAATATGGTTTCATTTTTATGCAAGCTTGAAGCCAAAAGGTAAACTATGCTTAAGGAAACCTACTTCATTTTTTAACGAGCTTGAAATAGAAAATGAAGTATGCTCAGAAATGATTTCATTTTTATGCAAGCTTGAAACCAAAAGGTAAACTATTCTTGAGGAGATCCTTTTCAGTTTTTCCTGAGCAAAGTTCCTAGTCGCCAGATTTTTGTTAGCTGGAATATTTCACCTCCTGCAGATAGCAAGGTGTTCCACTAGTCTGAATGGTTCAGATCTAGAACAAATATATCCCAGAGGCTGATAACTCTCCCTAGACGCTATAGATATATGGAATACAAGGCTTTGATATTCCACCTGTGTACCTACAATCAAGCTCAACATGAGACAAATCAAAGCAACCAAAATATGATCTACTAATCTATGTTAGTGACTAAGGAATCTAGCAATATATATCTAAAATCAAACATCAACAATATATATGGAACATAAAATCAACTTGCATTAGAAATATGAATAATTTTACAACCAATCCTTAGTGTTGACATGCATCTCCATGAAACCAGCTCTTTATCCCCAAAAGCTCTGACTCTAGCTCTCTATGCTCTCTCCAAATGATCTTGGGCCAAGAATCAATCCAACAGCATAACAATACCTTCAATGTTCTCTCCTCAACCATGGCTATGAGCTCATATATATAGGGATTTAATGGATAGAGATGGTTGAGAAATTAGTGGGTGAGGTGGCCTCTAAGATCCTAGGATGAGGGATCTCAAGCTCAACCAACCTACAGTAGTAGGGAAGAGGGATATCTCGAGGTTTATCATCTAGAAGCCTCAAGAAGCTTCTCTTTTTTCCTTTTTACCCAAGGTACTGCACTTCTCCTTCTATGACAGAGCAGTTCTGGTAATAACCGCCTATGGACCAAGGGCAATGGGCAGTGGCACCACTTGTGGACAACCGATGAAAGGCAGTGCGAGCAGGGGTACCGCTTCTGGATAAAGGGACATGCACAGTGCTATGAATTTGTATGATAGACTAATAAAAAACCATTTAGTCTTCACTCCAGAAGCTGGGATTCAGGGAAAGTAGGTATGTCAAAGGTATTATCACATGATGGTGACAAGATTTTGGTATAACATAAGTCACTGTTTCACTTTAGACAGTTAAGTGTTGGTGACCTTTTCTTCCTTTATGTCAAAGAAAAACTGAAGCATACCTTCCCTGATGTTTTCCTCAGTGTCCTTCATCTTTATACTTCATCCCTAAGCTATTCATGTTTTCCTAAAACTGGTCCTTCGTGTCAAAATTCAATCCTATGCCTCTTTTTTCTTTCGGTGGTTAAGAGGCCAAAATATAGAAACTGTTAGCTACCGAAAGTGGTGCTTTTGGTTGATAAGGAAATTCCTCAGCGTCCACCTAAGCCATCGAAAGCCCCATTCTTAAAAAATTCTTAAGCCACCTCCAAAAAATTTCTTTCAATTTTGTCTGCTTATCTTTCTTATTCAGCAGGATCTATGTTAGGAAGGTTGACAACAACTTGGCTTGATTATGGAGGCTAAAGTCTTACTGCAGCTTCAGATATGGTTTCCAATGTGAGGTGAGTGCTAGGGTTTAGCTTGGCCTCCTTCATATACAGTTTCTAAATCCTAATCATTCTATACATCCTTGTGTTGTCTTTCAGGTATCTTTTATTTAGTCTTTTTAGGAAAGCATTCCTTTCTCTCAGATCTAGGTAAGAGTTATGCAGCAGCTTGTTCCTACTGGTCAATGTAGCATTATTTTTATTTATCTCCCTTTATAAAATATCCATCTCATACACTTGCCTTAGCAACTGATTTATCCTTTGAGTCTTGGGCTTGCTAGAGGAAGCCTTCTCTGCTGGTTCATCTTGCTCTTTTGGTGTAGGTGATGGGAGTTCTTCAATCTCTGCTACAACTTGTAATGCTAGGTCTACACCTTCCTCTTTTTTCCTCTTCTGAATCTGAGTAGGGCAGGTTCAAGATGTTCTCACTATGTGTTGTAACTTCCTAGACCTTTTCACTGAAATCTAAGTTTATTTTGACCTTCTTGGATTTGGAAGAGGAAGGAGGCTGTTCTGCTATTTCTGGGGATATAGCTCTTCTCTTCCTTTTCCCACTTCTCGGTGTGCTAGACTTTTTAGTAGGAGACTTCCCCTTTTCTTCTGGATCTAGGCCTATTTCAAAACTATTCCAAAATAAGAAATAATCCCATGCCATATTTCTCCTCTTTAGCAATTCTTGGATCAAAAGTTGGATAAGACCATGATGAGACAGTTTTCCAGCAATCTTGGTTGGATGAGTCTTCACCTGGTGTGCCATTTTTTCCAAGCTCCTGTGTAAGTAGAAAGGAAAATTCAGTGGGATTTTCCCTGTGAAGTGGTTCAACAATTTAAAATGGTAAATCATGGCCCTATTGTATCTCCTTTCACATGTTATGTAGACCACAATGGCCTTCAACAGTTGTTTCCACCTCTCTTCTAGCTAAGAGGATGGTACACTTTTCTTCCACACCACCCCTCTATGCTCAGGCTTCAGGTAAAATATGAACTCTACATCCTTTGGTATGGTGGTTTTAAACCACTTCTCTCCTGTGCTAGGGAGTTCAGTCACTTTAATAATTAGGGTTTCATCTATCAGGAATTCTTCTTTACCTATGACTGCCTTGGAGCCATCAAAAGAGAGAGCAAATGCCTCATCCACCTGCTGGTGTGAACCTTGAATCTTCTCACAAAACCTATAGCAGCCAGCATCCTTGAAAAATTGATAGACTTCTGGATGTGCCTCCAGGTAGCTATTGTCTCCCAACTCTTTCCTTAGAGTAGGCCCTCCATTCTTCATTTGCTGAATGTCACTCCTGGGTACCTGCAACAATGAACTCAAGTTCTGTGGAATAGTGTTTTTAGCAGGCTGCCTCTTAGAGATGGTTTTTTGGTGGTGAAAAATGCTAAATTCAAAGGTGGAGTGTACTAAAAAATGGGCACTGATTATGAGGGATTTCAACTGCATGATTGATTCTTAGGTCAGAGGGTGATGGCTCTAGTTGATCTTTTCAAGACCCTTTTCCCAGAAATCATGTTACAATCAACCTGGATACCCAGTGGGATTTTCTATAGTTCTTTGGACAGATGGAGGAAAAAGGAGGGTTTCATATCACATCAGTCCTTATTAGTTTAACAATGACCTCCTCACTCATTTCCTCATACCTTGATGCAGCCTCCTGTACTTTCGGTGGTTTATCATGCCCTTTGATGATCGTTGTTTTGCTAACGGGCTCTGATTTTATAGGTTTCTAACCGTTTATTTATTTTTACCTTTTCAGTGGTTAAGGGCCTTCAGGAATTTGTTTGCTAGCCACTGAAAACAAGGCTTTCGGTAGCTAATGAAATGTTGACCTTTTCGCCCAAGCCACCGAAACCGTTTTCCCCAATGGCACTGTAAAACTCAGCTTTAAGTGGATAGTGGTCTCTTCGAATATCCCTTTTAACCACCGAATGATAAACCTTTCAGTGTCTAATGAAACATTAGAGCTTTCACCTAAGCCACCTAAACCACTTTTTCCCCAGCGCTTTTTACCTGCTTTCGGTGGTTAACAGATTTCTTGGATTGTTCACTAAGCTGCCGAAACCAACACTTTTCGGTGGCTAATGAGTTGTTTGAAGTATTGTCTAACCCTTCGAAAGTGCTTTTACCATTTACTCGATTGGGCCTGCTTTCGGTGGTTAACCTTTATCATGCGTTAAACTGTTAATTTCCAAAACAAAGCATTTCGGTGGCTAATGAGTTGTTAAGAACCCCACCTAAGCCACCGAAAGCTGAAACTTCCAATTTCTTCAACCATAGCAAAACCATAGACCCTCAATTTGTTAGTCATCTTTATATCTTTCATGACATGACTCGAATTATTCATACTATCAAAATAAATTTATTTTGGGAGATAATAGGTGGAACTCCACAAGAGCTGGAAGGAGGCAAAGTGTTCTTATAAAATTGGTTTCAGAATCTCAAAATCCAAAAAACCATATGGAGGGTGCCTCAAAACATCTGAAGATGTCTACCCCCATCAGCACATATCCAACTAGAACTCAACCACACTGCACTCTAGAACTCGCAAGGTTCCATAGAAAAATAAACTTCCTGTCAACTACTATCCAACTATTGAGGAGATTTTCACAGAATTAGCCCATCAGTCTAAGACCAAAATAGCCATACTAGCGGGTGAAAAAGAGATTAATAAACCTATTTTTGAACCATTGATTGACCAAGATAAGCGTTAACGTAAAAATTTGCTCACCATGCCTTGTATATCCTACACCATTTGCATACATCCATATCCTAACCCATTTGACCCCCATGCCCATTTTTATCCTATGAATTTCTCCCAAAGGCTAAAAAATAATTAAAAAGGGGATTAAAAACCCCAAAAAAGACGAAATAGCTCACTAAGGAGCCAAAAGGCTCACAAAGGGGCTAAAAGGCCCAAAAAGGGGCTAAAATTCCTAAACGGGCTTAAATCCCCCAAAAGGAGCTATGAAATAAGGAAAAGGGGGCTTAAAACCCTAGGTAGGGCCCAAAACCCTGACTAAGGGCTAAATTACCTAAGTGGAGAAAAAAAAGATATAAAAGGAGCAGTGGGAGTCACCATCAAATACTCCCATTTTTCCTTGTAGTTATAATGCCCACATGATTACCTTGAGAGCCCTTTCATTCTCAAGCTATTCATCCCTCATTGCTCCATTCCTCCACTTGCTCATTCCCATTCCCTTGGTGTGTTGAGCCCTAACTACACCCATTCCCATCCTATGGAGAGGCAGCTTCAGCATTAGGGCATGGTGGCCCTCCTTCAAACTAGATAGATAGGTATACTGTTTTGTGTTTTATTAATTTCTTTTGCAATCTGTACATGCTCATGCTTAGTTTAGTTTTAATTGTTTGTTGTAGGGTTACTTGTGTTCATTTCTAACAGTGTGTTGTAGGGTTTTATTTTTCTTTATTCACAAAGACTCTACCCTTTCGTCCTATAGACAAAAGTGCAGGTGTTTCTGCACGTATCCAGGGTTTTTCTTTAGCTACAGTTTGGAAACTTTGCTGGGTCAATCCCATGAGATCCCTGAAGTTTAGTATTTTTTATATATTTTAAACAGTTGATCAGTAGTTTTATTTCATTTTCTTTACTATCATTTCTTTGTATTTTCTTTCATTCAGCCACAGTACCAGTTACTGTTGGTATTCCTTTGATAATCCCCAGATTTGGAAATCGTTCAACTATGGAAAACGACCGAATTGAATTTTATGGAAAATTCACCTTTGTTCGGTCATGTTTTTCTCTGAAACTATTGATCAATTCAAAAATATGTTCTTGTCTAGTGGTAAATGGGCATGTTCTGGAAGTGAATTTTCAACCTTTTGATCTAATTCCTCACGGTTTAATCACATCCTCCCCGCAAAAAACATGTCTTCTACAGGTGCACGATCCATTTTTAAATACTATGTATTAACATTGTAAACTTTCTGACTTTCGGATTTCCCATTTCCTTATGTTTAGACTATCTGTGCGGCTCATCCGCCTCTGTCCAGCATCCTGTCTTTTCTTGCAAGTAGTTTTTTAGGTCTGTTGTTTGTGTGGTTATCTATTTGCAAGTAAAAAATCTTCCTAAATGCTTAGTTTTGTTTCTGCACAATTATTTTTTCAATTTTAAAGAATCAGTGGAAATAAACCCCCTTGCACAGCACTTCCTCCTCTACTCAGTCATCACCCTCCGGGGTATTCTGAGATAAGACGGAGGGTTTAGAAGTATAGTAATAGGCACATGTTAGTGTTATTTATCTAAGCCATTAAAAATAGGTGACTTGGAAGGTATAGCGGGTGGAGACTGTTGGGGGTCTCACGGCATTCACGTCCTCCCTGTTGACCAACCTTGCACTTGAAGGGTGACCTGTGGATCTACATTAGGGATTTTTCCCATATTGATGAGAGACCAACACCCTTTCTTTTCCTAAGAGGGATACAAGGATAGGGTATTCACTGGACAAATGTACATGGTTGTTAGTTCATAATGGCATTTTCAATTTTGTTTAATTTCACTAGGTTTTCCATATATTATAGGTTTCCCATTGTTCAATCTACAAAACCAGAAACATTTGGTAAACCACAGAATTGTAGAATGTAATGTTAAATGAATAGTACTCATACACTTAAAATGCACACAACCACACCACTTAAGCTAACCAAAATCGGTTCACGGCATCGAGCGAACCTCTTAAAATCAATCAATTTACTCTAAGTCAAAATTTGCAATCTAAGGACATAAGGCCTTGATTATCATAAACTGTGGGAAGTGCTTGGGATATTCCCTAAAACACATTATGAGGAGTACCACAAGAACCCCAAAGTAGCTGGCCAACGAGAGGAATTTTTGAAGAGAAACGGGCCAACGACCCCTTCTGATTGACTAGTAAATCATGTGAGATAAAAGCCAAGTGCTATCTTCTAACAGTATTGGTGGCCGAGCGACCACCTGTAAGCCACTAGGAAGCCATTAAAATAGGGTCCTTATCTCCACTTCTAGTTACATTATTTGATCCACCAGACAGATACCATTGATCCACCACGTTCCTCCTCTCGCCTTAGGGGGGAGTCCTCTCAGTTTGGATTGTTAAACCAGCACCATCAAGACCATTCTCGAAAACCTTCTTCACCATCAGAAGGACATACAGCCTCTCACTCTAACTCAGATTCATACCAATCTGGGCCACACCTGTACACTGCACCCTTTAGCCCCATGGTTGGTGAAAACCCGAATCCC
The DNA here is from genome assembly GCA_001517045.1 of Pseudotsuga menziesii. Taxonomy (NCBI): domain Eukaryota; kingdom Viridiplantae; phylum Streptophyta; class Pinopsida; order Pinales; family Pinaceae; genus Pseudotsuga; species Pseudotsuga menziesii. The sequence goes on from LPNX010156153.1 coordinate 49,812, forward strand.
TTCTCCGGAGGGTTGATTGGCAGTGGACCCATGTCCATACCACAAATCGTCACCAACATTCCTATCGATGGTCCTAGAATAGCTACACAGACCATTTTAACTTAGATACCCAATAGTAGCGGACCCACACCTATAATGACCATACCCTTCATCCCACCTGTTGTACCTGGGGGCAGTGGCCCTTCTGCAACCGTGTCATCTATCCCCATTGCAGGAGGTTAGTTGGAAGTGCCCCCATGCACACTAGGCCATCACATTCCTATAAAACCCAACACCATTGCCAGTCCCTCCTTCACTAACGTTGGGTCTAACCTCCCTTTCATAGATTGCCTTAACTTGCCTGACTTGGCTAGGTTAACCAATGACCCAATCTGCCATCAAGCCCATTGGCGTCCCATGCCAACCAAACTCCCATCAGACATTTCGATGTTTGAAGGGAAGACGAGAGAATGCCCTCAAAACCACATAATGAGGATTCACCTATGGTGCTCATCAAATAGCATCGTATATGACTCAATCAAACTTAGGTTGTTCCAATGCACCCTCATAGATACCACAACCAAATGGTACATTGAGCTACCCCAATACAAATACCCAGATTTTAACTCCTTGGCCTTCATGTTCCTGCAATATTTCCAACTCCCCATCAGATATGACGAAGGGGTGGAGATCTTGCTATCTTGCCTTCAGAATACTGTGACCCACATAACTAACCACATCCATGAGTGGCAGTGACGTCATAGTTTGTGCAAGATTAAGCTTGATCATAGGATCTTCCTCGATTGGTTCCTGAAAACTTTGCTACCACCTATAGAAAAGGATGACACATTCGAGCGTTCCCTGTCCAAAGAGTAGGCCATCTTGAAGGCCCGACAGTTTAACGTAATTTACACTTAGTATGGATACCTTTATACCATTATTCCAGATGCTCCCTATGTGGGAACTTCCTATCGTGATGCTCCGGGGGAATCCCATGCCACAGATGGCATCATAGGCTCTATTTCCCATCATTCACAACACCATGTGACACCACCTATGATGCCACCACACTCAAGCGACACCACCAGTGTTTCCCACCCAAAATAAAATCTCGACTATTCAAGGATGATGTCTCAATCCGGAGCCACAACCTCCTGTGAAAAACCCACACCACAACATCATGCTCATGCACCAACTTGGCTGGCACAACAAAATTCAGGACAAATGACCATATTTGTAGCACCAACTTCCCCCATATATTATGCACCACTAGCACAATCCACTACATACCCCACCCCATCTCCATTATCACCTTTGGGGAAAGTGTTTGCTCAGCAAAATCATCCCAACCAAACTACCCCCAATAACCAACAAGGGAAATCCAGAAATAACCGAGATAGGAATCGGGGCAACAACCAACCATGAGGAGGAGCCAGCAGCCAAATCCTCCCAACAACACCATGGAAAACCAACCATCTCAAAATCTCTAACAACCAAACCCACCTAGATGCAATGCTCCATTATGCACAAATCATCCATGCAAACTATGCGACGTCTATGGGAATTACATGCATGAATTCCCCTTCATGGGTCATACTAAGCAAGCCATTCAAAATGAAGTTTAGCATGGTACCAATGTGACAGTCCCAATTCAACCCAACCCAACACCACTAGGTCCTCCACCCATGGTGCTCTAGACTCTGTTACCACTCTAAGGATTGGTAACAACCGCACCCATGCCCCCATCAACCCCTATAGCCCCCATTGCGGCCCCACCTACAGAGATAGGTGTCAACCACCTGCCAACCTTGAAAAACGAAGAGGTCAATTTACAGACTAGGAAAAATCATTCTGGATCCAATACTAAACCAACTGGCTCATTAGTGGCATCCATATCCAACACAACCAGCATACCTCTTCACTTACCCCCTTTTCCCCCCCGCCCCCCTATGCGGCGGGTTTCCAACAATGCCATGGCTAGAGCTGTAGTGAGCTATAGCATCGTTGATGAATTGTCACAAACACCTATGCCAATGTCTACTCTCGAGGTACTTAAAACATTCCCAACCTAGAAAAAATCTCTTCTAGCTTCCCTCTATGCCATAGACCCCTCCGACTCCAAATTGATCACTTTTTATTTGGACAACGGAGAACCCTATATGCCATCAATCATTTCCTTCCAAATTCTGGTATCCATTCGGAATTTGGTTGTACATTGATGTGTTGTTGACGAGGGGATATCCACTTGTGTTATGTCAACCTTGGTCTAGTAGAAACTTGGGTCCCCAATCTTGCAACCATCCACCACTACACTGTGTGCTTATGATGGCCACCCCACTAGAGCCCAAGGCATCCTTCCACATTTCCCCATTGTAGCTCAGGGAAAACCCCGGCTACGTGCACAAATGACTACCTTCCATCTATAGGATAGAAGGGTAGGGTTCCTATGAGAATGGAATGAACAGAAAGGAAATGAAATAAAACCTTGCAAACACGGTTAGGGCCTAACAGTAAAAACCCTGCATGAAACTATAAGCAAACAAAGAAATAACTACCAGGAGTCCATGGAAACCTACAACAAAATATTAAACAATAAACCTGCAGGCAAAAATGTTAGAAACTACAACATGAAAGAACAAAAACAAACATATACCTTCTCTAGTTGAAATGGGCCACCATGCCCTAGCTTGGGGGAGCACCTCTCAATGGATGGGGAGCTTTGGCTCAATGGAGGAATGGATGAGAGGGAGGGTGAATGACTTGAGAGGAAAAGGGTCTCAAGGCACTCACATGGGAAACATAACGATAGGGAGATGAGAATTGATTTGAGAGTGACCCCCACCCCTCTATTTATACTTTTTCTTGAGATTTTTAGGGTTTTAAGCCCATGGTTGGGGCTTTAGCCCCTGTTTTGGGCTTTTAGCCCCTTTCGCCCAATTCCTAGCTCCTTTGGGGGTTTTAATCTCCTTTAAGGGGTTTTAGCCCCTTTTTGGAGGTTTTAGCCCCTATGAGAGCCATTTTGGCTCTTTTTAGGGGTTTTTAAGCCCTTTTTCATATTTTTGAGCCTTTTTTAGGGTGTGGGGGTCAAATGAGGGTCGTGCATGGATGTCTTTGGGTGGTGTAGGTCATGTAGAGCTCATTGGGGTATTTTTTGGGATAACATATTTCCCCCTAATGTGTGAGGGCAGGAGCTCATTGTATGGCCGACGGACATCATAGGATTTTCTAGGGAGAGGTGGTGCTTCTTGGGCTGGGGTATGGTGGCATTTGGTTTTTGTATTAATATGGTTCTCATCAATGTGTGAGATACAAATAATGTGTGACATGTATATGGACGAGGCAGGCATCCCCATGCTCATAAAAATGTCAAAATAATAATGTGATCTAAGCTTTATAATGCAAGAGCTGATCATGTACAACTGTTGTTACAATAGTGGTTGCCTCAAGAAGAGGCTGAATACAATATTGATATGAAGAACTGCTACATTGGACCCATGGAATTCTCATGGAATGTTATATCTTCATGACTAATGGCCTGCTGGATCTAGAATGGTACATAGATGTAGGGACACACTGATGGAGAGTCAGAGTCTCCATGGTACAAATATGCTGCATCAATCATAAATCTATATAGAAGCACTATTGGGGCTTCTGAACATTGTCTCCAACACAAACCAGAAATCACAAGGGACATGAACCTATTTGGGTCCCTCAAATAGACTCATGAATGTGCTAGAGTTAGATGAAAACCGGGGTCTTCGACCAAATATTGCACGGACCATTACCTTGTACGAATCTCAATGGTACGATGATGTAGTTGGAGTCGATCAAGTGAGAAACAACCATCCTGAGAGGCACTAAGGACTCCTCTCAAGTGGTCCAAGGAACTCATCAATGAGGTTAATGAAACCAGGATATAGGGACCTCTGGGTCTATCCTATGGAATATGTGTGTTGTCATCAACAGAGGGAGACCTACAACTGGCCAATGAAATGGTGTTTCATTGACCAGAAGCACAAGGGAAATAACCGAAATATGTGAGACAATATGAGGACTGACCCACTAAATGAGGGGGGGGAGGGAGTCGAAACAGGGGCAAGGAATCACGGGGGACTCAAACTTCCTTTATTCAGAGTATGATGGCAGGGCGGACTAGGCAGCAATGGAAACTAACTCATGGGAAAAGGATCATAGCTGTAATACCAGGAATGTAACTGTAGATGGGAAATACTTGGCAGAGGTAGAGACTTTTGGTATTGAAGGAACCCAAGAAGACACATTGCAAAGTACTCTGAACAAAGGCGACCCAAAGTGGGAATGCTTCCAAACTTTTATATATGGGGTGGTGTCTAAAGACACCATTGTGGTATGATCTCATGGATTTTTAGCGAGCCCAAGAAAGTAAATGCTCGATGGTGCTTTCAATTTTAGAGAGTCTGAAAGCATGAAGAAGACTCCAGTGAGTTCTCTTTTTCATTAATAGTCTCATGTGCCCGAAAAAGGTTAAAAGTGTACATAGGAGAGCTCTCCCATCCTTTGTGGGATGGGAGACTTCTTTACCATTGGTAGTCCAATCAGGCCATAAAAGGTTAAACCTGTACTGACTGGATAGTCATTCAGATCCTTTTACGAGCATGAACGAAACCAAGTTTTCACGGCAATATTTTCTTTATGATAAGGCTGGAAAAGAGCTTAAAGACAACCTATGATGAGCTTTGTTGTAAAGTGTGGCCCCTTTTCCTGAGAAAGCATAAAAGGATGGAGAGGGGAACAGTCTTGGCTTGAATATGCCAAAGTGGTCCTTTTCATATGGTAGTGTACTTGGTTCACAAAAGGATATAAACGAGACGATGTAGACACCCTTTCCTATAGTTTAACAAGCAGGAAAGGAAGCAACTATGCTCAACAATATTTTCATTCTTTTAGGAGTCAGAAAAGAGCTTAACATAAACTCTAGTATGGTCAACCGATTGCGGTGGCATAGGTGGTGCCCCATGTTAGGACAATGGACAGTGGTACAAAGTTCATCCGTGCAGTATGGATGGAGCAGGTGGCTCTTAAACATACCAATACATGCATGGGATAGATCACGGAAAAGGCATGCGAATTAGTGCGACAGAGGCATGCAAACCGAGGTGGCTCTCAAATAGAGCATAGGAGAGTTGTGTGTGAGTTGTGGTGGAAGGACTTGACTATATGTTATGTGAGTGCAAGTCCAGTGGACGGTTATATGCCAAATGCATGCAAAGCAAATGATCTATCCTCCAGACGATGGTCCAGGGACCCGCATAAGGTGCGGTGGATAGATTAGACAGCTATATGCTAAAATAAAATGACATGCCTTCCAGGAAGTGGCCCATGAACCTGCATGAGTGGCGGTAGGCAAGTGTAATGCAAGCATAGGTCCAGAGACACTTACATCACAATGATGTGGCTCGTAAACCAAGGTAACTTCTGGGAAGTGGTCCTGAAAATTAATTGTTAAACGTGAGATGATGGTCTCATTAGAAGATATAAATTTTATCCTGGAGGTGTGAAGGGTGTCTCGATCAGGCTCCGAGTGACTCTGAACTAGCAGCTAATGGTGTTGCCCCTAAATGGGGGGGTTCTAATTTGTGGTAAAAACATTGTAAAACAAAAAAAATCTACACTATAAGTGACTCATGGTGGTGGTATCAGGCATGGGATCTCTTGAGGTGGAGCCCATTGCGGGGATTCTTCAAGAGTCGACCGTATGAATTAGCAAAGATATGTGCCCCCTTTCTGAGACAAAGGTCATTGGCAAGGCAAGGTGATGAAATCTGGCCTTCGATGGGATGAACCGATTCCACACCACGGTTGAAAGGGAATGGGGTAAAACCGGTGGTGGTTTTTCAGATCTCTCCATCATCCTAACAATGGCGCTGAGATAGATCAGGTGGATCTTCCATGGGTGAGGAGATGGATGGACTACTTGAGCTAGAGATCATGTAAATGGTTGTGGTGGTCGAGGAAGAAACTAGAGGGTGGGTCTCCTCAATGGCAATGACTTTAGATTCAAGGGAATGTTTCTGAAGGTTTCTAAGGGCGGATCGAAACTTGGCCAAGTCCTGGTAGTGGTGAGAATAGTGTCCATACAATCCACAAAGGGCGCAAGCATGGTTTGTTCTTAACGACTTGTTTCTCACTATTGGCTTGCTTGGGAGTTCAACCATGGGGAGGTTTTCTGTTGTATCCATGGCATCCAAATGTGTGCGGATTATGGGAATCTCAGGGCAGTTTTGAGTTGGGTGGCCTTGTTCTTCACACATGGCGTAAGGTAGTATTTGTCGAGGTTCAGTGGTATCTTTTGTGTTTTTTCCCTTGGCCCTTTCTAGGTGGGGTGGTGCGGGTATGGGTGTGGTGGTTGGTTTTTGCGGGCCGGGTGGAGGATGAGATTTGACTGCAATGGGTTGCATGAGGGTTAAGACTACCTAGGGCATTGGCAGTTGGGTGGGTGGATCAAGGTAGCTCATGGGAATCCCTAATGTGAAATTGGGTAAGTTTAAGGTAGCCATTACTGTCTTACTCATGACACCAAGCAGGGGAAAAAGGAAGGGAATTGTGTGGACTGGAGAGGAGCCTAGATAACTCCCTGATGGTTGCATGTGGGGATGAGGTTGTGGTGGCAACTGCACATATTGTTGCGACTTTGGATGATGCTATGGCTGTTGATGATGCTGTGACTATTGATGATGTTGCAGCTGCTGATGATGCTATGACTACTGATGGTGTTGCGGCTACGGATGTTGTTGTGGTTACGGTTTGGGTTGTGACTGTAGATGGGGTTGCAGCTACTGATGGTATTGTGGCTGCGGATGGGGTTGTGGGTGTGAATGGGGTTGTGGTGCAATAGTGCTGGATGATAGCATGCACAAATCTGGAGTATTAGTTAGTGAACATGGTGGTTATACTAAGGGGAAGGAAGCTGTCATAGAGGTGTCGACGAACAACCCTGGGCCTACATTTAGGATGATGGGTGTGGTGGTGTTGTCGACTGTGGTGTTGATAGTGGGAATAACGTTAGTTGGTGCTGTTGGAGCTTGTGGATCATGGTAATTCAACTGGTCGACAATCTCGATTTTCCCCTCATGAGGGAACATCATTTGGTGGAAGACGGTAGATGCCATAGCTCGCATCACATACATATAGCTATGTACTAGAAGAAGTTTGTTGTCTAACTGAGCGTTGACGACTTCTGTGTCAATTAGGATAGTCTTCCCACCTAAAGAGATGGGGACGTGCGAGAGGATGCCTTGGGCTCTGGTGGGATGGCCATCATAGGCATGCAATGTGGTGGTGGACGGCTGCAAGATGGGGGACCTGAGTTTCTGCCAAACCAAGGTTGACATGATGCAAGTGGATGCCCCCTCATCAATGATGCACCAATGCACAACCAAATTCTGAATTGACATGGGGATCTGGAAGGCGATGGCTGATGGAATTCTTGGTTCTCCTTGATCTAAATCAAATGTGATTAATCTGGATTTGGAGGGGTCTATGGCACCAAGGGTAGCTAGCAAGCATTTCTACTATGTTGGGCACGTTTTGAGTACTTGAAGAGACGACATGGCCGTAGGTGATTAGGCCAAGTCATCGACAATACTAAAGTTAACTGCCTCCCTTGCAGTAGTGTTGTTGGCAAGGCACCTGAAGGGGAGATGTGGTCCTACGGGGGGGGGGCAGGGGAAGGTGAAGAGGAACATTGGCAGTGTTGGATGTGAATGTTGCTGCTATGTCAGGGGTTTCAGTAGCGGATCTGTATTGGTTCCACCTAGTCTGCAGGTTGATCTCTTCAGTTGTCATCGCCAGCATTTGGTGTACTCCTGTTTCTATGGGATGTTGAACAGGGTGGGATGCAGGAGCAGTTTGGGGAAAGGGTGCAGTTGCTACTAATCCTTGGACTAGTAATGGGTTCTAGAGCACCATGGGAGGAGGGCCTAGTGGTGTTGGGTTATGTTTTGTTTGGGCAGCCGCATTGTTTCCTTGTTGGGCTTCATCATGGAGGATTTTTTTGGTGCGTCCCATAAGCGGACATTCATGGGTGCAGTGCCCATAAACATTGCACAGCTCACATGGTTTGTTGGTTTGTAATGGGGCGTTCTATCAAGGTGGATTGGGTTGTTGGGGATTTTGCACTAGTAGGTTGGCAGAATTATGGGGGGAGGTTAGGTTGTTGGTTGTTACCCCGATCCCTAGCTTGGTTGTTTCTGCCTTGTCCTTGTTAGTTGTTGGGGGCAGGTAGGTTGGGATGATTCTACTAAGCAAACCATTGTCCCAGAGGTGCCGGTGGAGTTGGGGTGGGTGCTTGAGAGGCTTGCCTTGGTGGTGAATAGAAAAGTTGAGGGGCTGGCGGTGCCACAAATCTGGTCATCTGTCTCGAATATTGTTATGCTATCTAGGAAGGTGCATGGGCCTGCTGTTGTGGAACAGGTTGTGTATAGGAGGTTGTTGTTCCGGATTGAGATACAATTCTTGAATAATAAAGACATTGGTTTGGGTAGGAAACACTACGGGTGTTGCTAGGGTGCAGAGGCATCATGGGTGGTGTCGCATGATGTTGTGTTTGGTGGGAACCAAAGCCTATGATGCCATCTATAGCATGGGATGCCCCTAGTGCATCCTGGTAGGAGGTTCCTGCATAAGGAGCATCTGGAATGACAGTGTAAAGGTATCCAGAATGTGCATAGATCAGATCAAACTGCTGGGATTTCAAGATGGCCTCCTCTTCAGATTAGGGATGTTCGGATGCGACGTCCTTTGCTATAGGTGGTAGCAAAGGTTTTAGGAACCAATCCAGGAAGATCCTGTCATCCAATTGAATCTTGCACAAACTACAACATCATTGCCACTCATGGATGTGGTTGGTTATGTGGGTCGCAGTATTATAGCGGTAATATAACAAGATCTCCACCCCTTCATCATATATAACAGGGAGTTGGAAATACTACAAGAACATGAAAGCCAAGGAGTTGAAATTTGGCTACTTGGCTTGTCGTAGCTCAATGTACGACTTGGCTGCAGCACCTATGAGGGTGCATTAGAACAGTCTAATTTTGATCGAACCATCTATGATGCAATTTGATGAGCACCATAGGTGAAATGTCATGATATGGTTTTGGGGGCACTCCCCTACCTTCCCTTCGAACTTGGGAATGTTTGAGGGGAGTTTGGTTGGCATGCGAGGCTAAAACGTTTGATGGCAGATAGGTTCATTTGTTAAGCGAGCCAAGTTAGGTAGGTTAAGGCGTGCCATGAAAGGAAGGTTTGACCCAAGGTTGATGTGAGGAGGGGTAGCAATGGTGGTGGGGTTTGCAGGGACATGATGCACCTTTATAACTAGGGGCACTTGTGCCATAGTTATGGATGGGCCACTGCCCCCAAGTGTGGTAAACGGAACTCTGTGAGTGGAAGGGCCATTGCCCCCAGGCATGCCAAATGGGACACTGTGAGTGGACGGGACACTACCCCTAGGAATGACAGGTGGGACAATTTGACTAGTTAGTGTGGATGGAGGTAGCTGACTTATGATGGTTTGCATGACCATGCTAGGGCCACCAGCAGGGGTTTTGATGGTGGTGTGGGGTATGGACATGGGTCCGGTACCAATCACTAAGCCATAAAATGGATCCGGGTTTGCACTAGCCATTGGACTAGATGGTGCAATATGCAGGTCTGGAGCAGATTGGTATGATTTTGAGTCTGAATCAGAGGCTGTGTGGCCTTCTGATGGTGTAGAGGGTCATCGAGAATGGTCTCGACGATGTTGGTTCAAGGACCCAAACTGTGGTGGATCACCTCTCAGGTGTGAGGAATAATGTGGGGGAGCAATTGTGTCTGATTGGTATGTCAAGTGGTGAAATATGGTAATGACTCTTGGACCCTGGTTTTAAGGGCTTCCTATTGGCTGTCAGGTGGTGACTCAGCCACCAAGACTGCCAGGAGACAGCGCTTGGCTTTTGCCTCATGGGAGTGCTAGTCAATCAGTGGGGGTCGTTTCCCGTTTCACTTGGCAATTCCTCTCAGCGGTCAACTACTTTGGGGTTCCTGTAGTACTCCTTGTAATGAGTTTTTGGGCTGATCCCAAGTGCTTCCCATGGTTAGGGAAATCAAAGACTTATGTCCTCAAAGACTGCAAATGCTTGAATTAGTGCAAATTATAATTTTTAATGGCTAGCTCAACGTCATGAATTGAGTTTGGTTGTTTTATGTGGTATGGTTTGTGTGTATGTATTTTATATTTCTATTACACTTAGTGGCTGCTTGTATGGTTTATGAATAGTCTGCAGAGATTGTATTGTAGAACATGAATAAATTGTTTATGATAGCAGTAAATTGTGAACAGAAACTTGAATACATGCCATACCTGAATCTGAACGGTGGTAGCCTCACTAGGTGACTACCTTACACTTGTATCTCTCTTCAACTAGGAAATGGTGTTAGGCTCTCAACACAATGGGACTAAGCTGATGTAGATCCTTAGGTCACCCTCCGAGTGCAAGGTCGGTTAACAGGGAGGACGTGAATTCCGTGAGGCCCCTTGGGCCTACCACCCCCTCTACCTTCCAAGTCACCCATTTTTAGTGGTTTTGAAAAATGACAGGTGAAGTTCCTATTACTATACGAGCTTCACCCTTTGTCTTATCCCAGAATACCCTGAAGGGTGATGACTGGGTAGAGGAGGAATGGCTAGGAAAGATATTAATTTAAAATTAAGGATTGAAACCTATAGTAATTTTATCCAAGCTTTAATCATGTTTTTTAACCAATTAACCATTTGATTTAACAGTGATTTACACAGGTTGCAATGAAATAAACAGAGATTGAAATGAAATAAACATAGATTGATGGACAAAGGTGGTGGAGCGGCACTGACAGTCCCTATTAATAAAGTAAAGAAAAATGCTCATACAAAGTAAAGAAAAATGGGTCACGCACCTATAGAGGACCTATTTTTGCAGGTTGGATTGTGATCCAATCGTGAGGAATTACCTCAAACGATTGAAAACCCACTTCGAAAACAGAACCTTTTACCCCTATTCGTATGAATATTCACAAATGGATCAACTATTTGGGCAGAAAATAAGCCTAAACACAGGTGAATTTTTAGAAATTTGGTTCGATCGTTTTTGCACAGTTGAACGATTTACAAATCAAAGAACGACCAACAGTAACTGGTAATGTGGCCGAAACAATAAATAAAAATGAAATAAACAGATCTATCAACCTAAATAAGAAAATATCTATCAAACTAAGTAAGAAAAATATTAAAAACAAAACCCAGGGATCTAGTGGGATCAACTCGGTATGGTCACCAATCTGTAGCTCAGGGAAAACCCTGGCTATGTGAAGAAATGACTACCTTCCATCTATAGGAAAAAATGGTAGGGTTCCTATGAGAATGGAATGAATAGAAAGAAAATGAAATAAAACCCTGCAAACACGGTTAGGGCCTAACAGTAAAAACCCTACATGAAATTGTAAGCAAACAAAGAAATAGCTACCATGAGTCCATGGAAACCTGCAACAAAATATTAAACAATAAACCTGCAAGAAAAAATGTTAGAAACTACAACATGAAAGAAAAAAAATAGACATATACCTTCTCTAGTTGAAATGGGCTACCATGCCCTAGCTTGGGGGAGCACCTCTTAATGGATGGGAAGCTTTAGCTCAATGGAGGAATGGAGGAGAGTGAGGGTGAATGACTTGAGAGGAAAATAGTCTCAAGGAACTCACATGGGCAGCGTAATGATAAGGAGATGAGAAGTGATTTTAGAGTGACCCCCACCTCTCTATTTATACCTTTTCTTGAGATTTTTAGGATTTTAAGCCTCTAGTTGGGGCTTTAGCCCCTTTTTTGGGATTTTAGCCCCTTTTTCCCAATTCCTAACTTCTTTGGGAATTTTAAACTCCTTTGAGGGGTTTTAGCCCCTTTTTGGAGGTTTTAGCCCCTACGAGAGCTATTTTGGCTCTTTTTAGGGGTTTTTAATCCCTTTTTCATATTTTTGAGCCTTTTTGAGGGTGTGGGGGTCAAATGAGGGTCATGCATGGATGTCTTTGGGTGGTGTAGGCCATGTAGAGCTCATTAGGGGATTTTTTGGGTTAAAATCCATAACATTAGTCGATAAAATAGTACTGATCGACATAGAATTTGTCAACGCACAGTTGGACTATAACCTTCTCTTGGGAAGGAGTTATATGTACACCATGAGAGTCGTGGCATCCACTATTTTTTGCCTCATGATGAGAAGATCATGACAGTGGACCAACTAACTTATCATGATCCACATGGGTCAATGACACCAACCAACATTATCCCTAATGTCAACACTACCATAGACAGCACAAACACCCCCCCATTGTTGAATACAGACCTTGGGTTGTTCATCGACACCTCCATGAAGGCTCCCTTCCCCTTCATGTCACCTCTACCAACACCAAGTGATATTGCATATTTGTGCATGCTCTCATCTAGCACCATTACACCCAAACCCCAACTGCAACCACAACATCCTTCGCAGCTGCAACCACATCCCCAAACGTAGTCACCAGGAAACTACTGGGGCTCCTTCCCTGTCCATACAATTCCGTTCCTTTTTCCCTAATCTGGAATTGTATGTAATCCATTAATGGCTACCTTAAAATTACCCAAATTTACATTGGGGATTCTGATGTGGTACCTCGACCCAGTGGCTCAACCTCTGATGCCCCAGGTTGTGTTGACTCCTATTCAACACATTGCATTCGAATCATGTCCTCCACCTTGCCTATGAAAACCACCAACCACACTCGTGCCTCCCCTACCCCACCCAAAAAGAGTCAGGCGAAAATGCGAAAGAAACAGCTGAACCCTGGTAGACTCCACCATGCACTATGTGCAATATACAGGGACATGCAACCCAAAACTGCCCTAAGATTCCCATGCTCCGCACACACTTAGATTCCATTGACACAACAGAGAACATTCCCATGTTTGTCCTCTTGAGTGGGCCAACATTGAAAAACAACTATTTGAGAACAAACCATGCATGCGCCCTTTGTGGATTGTATGGACATTATTCTCACCACTTCCAAGACTTGTTTAAGCTTTGAACTGCCCTAAGTAACCTTCAAAAACATGCCCTCAAATATGACATCACAGCCATTGAAAAAATCCACCCTCCAACTCCTTCATCAAACACCATTACTATTTACATGATGTCTAGTTCCATGGAGCCTCCTATCTCTGCAATCACAAACGATCCCTCGGATCTATCCCATTGTCGCTTCCACAATGGCAAGGAGATACTTGAAGCCTTAACCACTCCTGAATACCCTTGGGACGCCATGAACCATCGCTCATTCTTCATTCCCGAAGAACATGTGTCATTGTATGATCATTTTTCAGTTGAGACCAAGGATTTCATTCATGGGAAAGTTGACTAGTTCAAATATCCCACTGGCACCTGATGCTTTCGAAGAATGGAACATGGCCAATATCTCACTGACCATTAATATCAACATCTCAACCAAAGATGAGATCATTGAAGAGATCATGTTGGGGGCATCCTTATTTTCTGGAGAAGTTGCTTCCTACAAAGCACTCTTTCAAGAATTATGCGACATATTTTCTTGGTATTACACCGAAATGCCTAGATTGGATCTGTTAATCATTGAGCATCACATCGACACTTGGCCTGATGTGGTGCACGTTCCCCAAAATAAATGGTCTATCCATCCTTCCAAATATGTCGTGGTTCAATAAAAAATTGAGAAGCTACGCACAGTCGGCTTCATCTACCCCATTGCTTACACAACTTGGGTTACCAACCTTCTTCCCATGAACAAAAAGCAGGGCACAATCCGGGTTTGCATGGACTTCTAGGATTTAAATCTAGCTTGTCCCAAAGACAATTTCCAAACACCATTCATTGACCAAATCATTGATGCATGTGTCAGACATGAGGTCTTTTCCTTCATCGACGGTTTTTCTGGATACAACCTGTTGCCGCCTTTCACACACCTAGGTCATGTGGTAGAAATATTCAAGCCACTCGGTGTGTCCTTGGGGGCAAGTCTCGAGTCAAGGTTGTCACCATGTTCTTGACTCCTCCATTTAGGCTCAACTCTTAACGAAGCCAAGGGGGGTAGACCCTATTTAATTACTAAGGCTAATTACTTAGTGTGATGGTATTATATTGATTAAGTTGTTTAGGAGTTTTGAATTTAACTAGNCCAGTGCCTTAAATGAATTCAACAGAGAAAATAATGTGCTTGCATGTGCTTGAATGAATGTTTTACAAATGTCTCTTGGTAGATTTTAAATTAGTGTGGAATGTGAATGAGTTAAATTAGGTGAAAAAGGGGACTCCAGATATACCCGAGGGGTACTTGGAGTATGTCCAAAAGTGAACTTTCACGGATACTCGCAAGGTGTTTGTGGGCTAGAATGAAGTCTCAGAGACTATTGTTCATAACGCACCCATTAGGGTGTGATAGAGATCGGCGTCTCAAGGTCACTTTCCAGTTGTTCCCCATCCTTTGGGTATTTTGCCACCGCTTATAGTTCGTTCGAAGCGTTGGATTTTAGCTTGGTGGTTTTTCAATTTGGGTGGTGAGTACTAATTAATATAGTCACTCAAGTGCTTTTGATGCAACTTTATTGATTGGGTGAACCGCATCCAAGTGCAGAGCATACACACCAGAGTCTTGTCAATTTTAGTAAATTTTAGACAAGGTGTTCTTATTAAAAAGAAAAGCCCCCAGGAACCTCTTTCGGTCCAAGTGGACCTCAGTTGGGGAATCAAGGAGGGGTTGATTTTATTATGGTTACTGAAACAAATTATGATAGCAGATGAAGCATAAAAGATAAGAAAACCACAATTTTCTAATTAGACTACCACGAACCTTTCTTCACCTTCCAACTCAAAAGGAGGCTCGTGGGGTAAGTATTAAAGTTACTTTGAAACCACTAGATATGGAATATGGAAATGATTTTAAATCAAATTATACTACCTTGCAGATTATAACTATGCTATATTGAAAAAAGATGAACAAAAAGTAAAAAATGACACGGACACAAATCCCCCCAGGGGGATGGTGAATAGGCTCGAAAGAGCCTATTTGAAAAGATCTTTTGTTTTTATTAGCAGTGATTTACAATATTATAAAATTGAAATTGATGCACTTTGGTCCTTGTTATCTGGGATCCAAAGGCTTACAACAAGCTTGTAATAAGCTAAACTCAAATCACAGCGGTGGGGCAAGCCTCCGAGAAGCTCTGGTTCGTTCAAGAGTCAGAAAATGGGCAAAGTATCCTTCTATTTTTTGATAAACCTGCTGAAAAACAGCAAGCAATTAAAATCAAATGTGCCCAAATGCACTTTAAAAGTGTTCTAGGTCACCACGCTAGTTACCGAAAAATAACTAGGTAAAAATTGTTAGACAGGGGTAATCTAGTTTTGCAAAAAGGAACCAAGGAAAGCAAGCTTTCCTTGGGATCTTGGCTTGCTGTTTGGACAGCCAATGAGATATGCACTTTTCTTACAGAATATGAAACTTTAAAGAACAGAAAGGGAAACTACCTTATTAGCAAGCTATAAATTTCCTTTATAATGCTTGCAAAAAAGAGGGTAATTTCAGCTAGATATCTTCAAATATAGCTTTATATGAAAAATGGAACTGAGATATAAAATTAAGAAAGGATATTACTAACTAGATCTATATGTGATTTTCTTAATGAGACATATCTAAGCAATAAGATTCTTTAATAGTAACCAATTTGAAGAGAATTTAAGATTTTGGAGGAAGAGGAGAAGAGAAGTGCTTGTTGCTGAAGCAGATCTACAAAAGAAACTTGTTAGTGAAGCACCGAGTGGCACAATCTTTGCAATCTTTGTTGGAAAACCAGTGGAATCAAACCTGAACCACAACTCTTCCAATCATGGCAAACCTGTAAGCTAAACAACAAATCTTGCAAACAAAACCATTAAATCTGAAGATACATATGAGAAGTAGATGATACAACATGAAAATAATATTATTTAGCATGCAAATATTATCTTAATCAAACATATGTAGAAAAATAGGAGTAAGTAAGATTACTTACAATGATCTATTCCTATGATTCCAATAATCATTCAGGCAGACAATAATTTAATGCAAAAATTGAAAAAAAATAGCAGTTCACCTCAAAAGCAGCATGATAATGATGATCCATGCATGAAAGGTGTAACGTCCCTGGCCCTCCAAATGGTGAAGAGGACTCTACCATGATATTTACAATCCAGGAAACCATCCCCATGAACATGTGCATTCATAAAAATTGAAATGCTTGAACATAAAACATGCTAAGATGCATAATCATTCACATACACAGCGGAAGCAAACATACATTCATTCATTCAACATGTTCATCATAATTTATTAACAGTAAATATAATTGCAGAAGTAAATAAGACAAGATTACTTATCTTATGAAGAACTCGTCCCGCAACCAGCTACGTTGCTGCAACATTCCACCCAACCATAGGCCAGTGTGCTCCTTAATCTCTCAACAACGCTACCACCCCCAAGCTAGGCATGATTCCCTAAGGAATAAGGAATGAGCAGGCTTATAGATAGCCAAGGATACACAAAACACAGCCAAGCCAACACAATTGGGTTTATCAGGCCATTAAGGAGCTGGGAAAGGCTAAATGCTAAGCTGGTGATCTCATTACAGAGCTAGGGACACCGACACCAGGGCTATCCTGACTTCTAAGACACCCACACACACCCAACACAAGGAATCAGTCCCCTTCTCTGCTATACAGTCTCTTAGGCCTTGACTTCCCTTCCAGTGCTATTCAGGGGTTGTGGAGAATAAAGACAACCCTCTAGCTCTGTCTGTGTGGTTCCCAAACGCACCAGGTTTATCAAGAAAACCAAGCCCTCATCCCTAATCCAACATAGTTCAAAGACCAACCACTGTATACACACAGTCAAACAGGCAATTCACAGCTTGGATAGGGAAAACAATTCTTGAGCCGTTCTTGGCCCTATTGTGGCCAAAACGACTCCAAAACAACCTACAACAGCCCCAAAATGTAAAGGCAGACACAACCAACCAACGTGGGAAAACAAGAGCCCGTTCTCAACAATGAAGCCACCGGTGAAAATTACACAGCCCGAAGATGGAAGAGGAAAGCCAGGTTCTCAGTTGGGCAGGGGAAAAACATATACACAAGCCACAAATTGGTAAGGAAAACATACACACAGCAGAAAAACATGAATGGCCCTTCACAGGGAAATCATGGGTGACAAAACACGGCTCCTAGCTCGTTGTGTGAGTAAAAACTAGGAAGAATCCTATGCGTGAGAATGAGCAAGACAATGGAGTATGGAAGTTGTCTCCCTGCCTGAGGAAAACGATAGTGAATACCAATCGGCGTGTGAGGATGATCAAGAATGGAGTAAATCCCCTGATGGTTTTCCTACCTACGTGAAGATGGAAGGTCTGCTGGTGGAGTGGGCATGTGGGAAAGGACTGATAGTCCTACCACCCACCACTTCCCAGCAATAACTACCCTCAACTAACATCAACAGTTTTAAATGGGTGGTTGACACATGGCCTTTTTTCCCATTGGTTCAAGGTTTAACAATTCCCCCTCCTTATCCTTAGGAAAATCATGCCCTTTTCAATATGGTTGCATTGACATAGCTGGTTGGGGTTCATTTAATTAAAAATGCATATTTACATGATGCCAAAACTAATATGTGTCGTATGTCACGATATGCCATCGGCACTGATTCCAATCGCCAAAACATAACACAAGAAAATCGATGGTGGGGCTTTTGCCTTTAGCTCTGCACCATGATTAATTACAATATATACATCATGTACATTTAATGCAAACAGGGTAAAAACTAGGGTGTTACATTCCCCTCCCCTTTCAATAGCAATGTCCTCAGTGCTTTACAAAATTTGAACAAAATGCTACACTGGTACCGCCTTAATGTTCCACAGAATTGAACAAAAATGGATGTGCCAATCGCATGGCATCCTCCAGCTCCCATGTAGCCTCTTTAGGTCTATAGTGCTCTCGTTGCATCTTTACCTACCCTATGGCCCGGTTTCAAAGCATTGTGACCTTCCTATTAAGGATGCGCATTGGCTCGATTTGGAACTCTCCCTCAGGTTCCACCTTAACCCTATCCCAATTTATCACATGGTTAAGATCATGTACATATTTCTTAAGCAAAGAAACATGAAAAACATTATGAGCTCTAGTACTAGCAGGAAATGCAAGTCTATATGCAACTGGCCCTATTTTTTCAAGCACTTCAAACGACCCACAATATCTTGGTGACAGCTGGGCACAACTTCCAAGCTTCAAGGAACTCTTCTTTGCTCTCACTCTAAGTTAAACATGATCCCTAACACTGAACTCCCTGTTTACCCTAGGTTTATCTGTATAGCTTTCCTGTCTGTCCTGTGCTGCTTTCAAATTTTGCCTAATCTTCACAACCTCTTGCTCCATTTTCTTGAGCAACTCTGGTCCAAGCACAACCCTGTTCACTAGGTTATCCCAAGTCACTGGTGTCTTACACCTTCTTCCATACAAATATTCATACGGACTCATCTCCAAGGATGCCTGCTGTCCATTGTTGTAAGCTAACTCTACCAAGTGTAAGTAATCTTCCCACTTGGTTGTTTTGTCCATCACGTACATGTGAAGCATGTGCTTGAGCACCTAATTAACTCTCTCAGTCTGCCCATATGTCTGAGTATGGTATGTAGTGCTAAAGTTTAGCTTTGTACCCAAATCTGCAAATAACCCCTTCCAAAAATTGGAAGTGAACTTGACATCTCTATTAGAGACTATTGCCTTAGGAAATCCATGCAATTTGAAAATCTCCTTCATGAAGATCTTTGCAATGTCATCAGTCTTATGCGTAGACTTCACCAGTATAAAATGTGCTGCCTTTGTCAACTTGTCTACCACAACCATGATGGAATCATGTTGTCTCCAAGTCATCAGCAATCCTGTAATGAAATCCATGGAAATAACTTCCCATTTCCATTCTGGAACTGGCAAAGGATGCAACAAGCCTACTGGATGTTGATGCTCAACCTTTACCTATTGACATTTCATGCACCTGGAAATGTATTCAGCCATGTCCTTTTTCATTCCTGGCCAGAAATACTACTTTTTGGCTGTAGCAATTGCCTTTTGGTATCCTGGGTGACTGGAATACGGAGCTTGATGGATTTCATCCATAACAACTCTCCTCAAATTTGCTACATTTGGAATATAAATTCTTCCTTTATAAGTAAGAATTCCATCTTCTTCAAATTTATATCCCTCATACCTCTTCTCAATACTTTGTTGCTGCAATTTGTCTTTTACCTGCTCATACAATTCATCTCCAGCAGCATGACTAACAATCTGCTACCTCAAATCTGATTGGAAAATACTAAGGGATTCCACATGCATTTCCTGCATCTTCCTGTTGAGTGCATCAACTACCTTATTCTCTCTTCCCTTTATGTGCTTGATTTCAAAATCAAACTCACATAAAAACTCCAGCCATCTCGCTTGCCTAGCATTCAGAGTAGGATGATTAAATAGATACTTCAGACCACAATGGTCTGTCCTTAGTTTGAATCTTCTACCCATCAAGTAATGCCTCCACATCTTGAGGGCATGTACTATGGCTGCAAGCTCTATATCATGAGTGGCATAGTTCTTCTCATGCTCCTTCAGCTTTCTCGACTCATAACATATCACGTGGTTGTCTTGCATAATAACTCCTCCAAGCCTTTGTCCGCATGCATCGATACACACCACAAAATCCTTCTCTGGATTTGCAACTTTCAATACTGGTGCACTGGTGAGAAGATTCTTCAATTGCTATAAGCTTTCTTCACACCTCAATGTCCATTCAAACTTTATCCCCTTCTTTTGCAGAGAAGTGATGGCATGTGCAACTTTGGAGAATCCTTCAATGAATCTCCTGTAGTATCCTGCAAGTCCCATAAAATATCTTACATCCATCGCATTTCTTGGAGTAGGCCAATTCATAATGGCTTCAATCTTTTCAAGGTCCACAGATATACCCTCTTCTGAGATAATGTGACCCAAATATTGAATTCTATCTCTATAGAAGTCACACTTGCTCAGTTTTGCATACAACTAATGCTCCCTGAGCAATTGCAAATTCAATATCAAATGCTCTTCATGCTCTTTCTCATTCTTAGAATAAACAAGAATGTGATCAAGGAAATCAAGAACAAACTTGTCCAAATATCCGCTGAAGACACTATTCATAAGGCACATAAATGTAGCTGGTGCATTTGTGAGACCAAAGGGTACCACTACAAACTCATAATGTACATACCTTGTCCTAAAGGTTGTCTTATGAATGTATTCATCCTTGATTCTCACCTAATGATAACCAGACCTCAAGTCACTCTTAGAAAATACCTTTGCTCCTCTCATTTGATCAAAGAGGCCATCAATCCTAAGAAAAGGGTATTTATTCTTCACAGTAACCTTGTTCAACTATTTGTAATCAATACACAACCTAAGTGTACCATCTTTCTTCTTTATAAATAGAACTGGTGCTCCCCACAGAGACACACTCGACCATATGTACTTCTTTTCCAACAACTCTTGCAGTTGCATCTTCAATTCTAGCATCTCCAGTGTACTCATCTTGTAAGGTGTCTTGGACACTGGTCCTGCTCCTAGAACAAGTTCAATTGTGAAATCAATGTCCCTCTTTGGAGGAATCCCTGGAATCTCATCAGGAAACACATTTTTGAATTCCTGTAACACCTGATAGTCCTCCAGCCTCGGATTTTCATCCCCTATTGCCTCCAAAATATGAGCTGCATACAACTGACAACCTTTCCTACAAAACTTCTTCAACTGCATTGCTGAAACCTGTCGTACTAAAATTACCTTTGGAATACCTTTCACAACTACTAGGTTCCC
Source organism: Pseudotsuga menziesii (assembly GCA_001517045.1). Taxonomy (NCBI): domain Eukaryota; kingdom Viridiplantae; phylum Streptophyta; class Pinopsida; order Pinales; family Pinaceae; genus Pseudotsuga; species Pseudotsuga menziesii. The sequence continues at coordinate 70,772 of LPNX010156153.1, forward strand.
TTCTTCATTCATGCATTCCAAAGTCTTATTGTAATAGTCAAGCTTCACCTTGTGAGCTTCTAACCAATCCATTCCAATGAGAACATCATAGGAACCAAGTGGTAGAAAATTCAGATCTACACAAGTGATCAATGGACATTTCTCTACCACTTCACGGACCTTTCTCTTAGTTCCAGTGGTTAGCTGAACTAACCAAGATCTCCTATGCTTTACTTTCTTAAACGCACAAATCTCCACTACTCTAGGAGTAATATAACTGTGAGTAGAACCAGAGTCAATCAAAATAGAAATAGATTATTTAACAATCTTACCTGCTACTTCAACCACAGTTGATTGGTGATCTGCTTGAAAGTCCTCCAGTGCTGCATAAATCCTAGGGAATGCCCTTGCTACTTGACCCACTGTTTTTGCTTCTTGAATGTTGTAAGCTGGCCTTGCACTCTCATTCTCGAGTGGACAATTTATGCTCATGTGGGGTCCTCCACATTTCCAACATTGGATTGGTCCTCTATTCTATTGTGGATCTTTAGGCTTTTCTCCTACTCCAACTGGCCTACTCGCTGCTTGGGATGGTTGTTTCTGCTAATTCCTAAAGTTAGGAGGTTTGAAGTATTTCTTTCTTTGGTCAAACTTCTCATTCTTCTTGTCTTTCCATGCCTTATGGTAATCCGGTTTACCTTTGCTTTGCTCATAGCAATACTTAGCCTTCCTTATTACTTCTTCAAGAGTTCTAGGTTCGTAAAACTCAATTCTATCTTTGTAAGACTAAGGCAATCCACTCACAAAATGATGGACCTTCACTTTTTCATCTCTGATGTACCGGACATACCTCAACAGCTCCAAAAACTTATTTGCATATTCTTCCATGGTCTTCTGTCCCAATATCAGCTCATGGAACTCCTTAATCTTGTCATCATAATACCAGTTAGAAAGGTATTTCTGCTTGAAATACTTCTTGAACTGTTTCCACTTAAGTTTCCTTTCGCTGATCCTCTTTACTTGCTTGAAGTGTTCCCACCAAATGGATGCCCTTCCATTCATATTGAATATGGAAAACCCTTTCCTTCATGTTTCCTAAATAATCCCGAACTTGGAAGTAATTCTTTATCCCAAGAATCCAAGCTTCAGCCTCTTGTCTAGTCTTTACCTCACCATGAAATGTAGGAGGTTTAGCCTTCTTAAATTCATCCCCAGAGTGATCCCTATGGTGTCTCTTTCTTTTTATTTTACGATAAGAAGAGCTTGAATCCCTGCTGGATTCTTCAGAGTCATATGACCCACTAGAATTCCTTATCCATATCCTAGTACTGCTCTTACTACCTTCTAGTCTTGCTATACCCCTCCCAGAGTCTATCTTTCTTTACAAGTATGTCAACCTCTGCAACATAGCAGTATTCAGTTGATGCTGCTCTTCCTGGGATTTAATCAAGCTTCTCATGGTGGTTGCAACATCTGATGGTGTCTCTTGGAATCTCCTTCCATTAGAATCTATGTCATCATGTCCATTACGAACATTTTCTCCCATGGAATCTTGTGCATGCTTGTAAGAATCCCGAGCATCATATCTGTCATGGGTTCTCATAACTAAACCACCACTTTCTTACCAAACTGCACTACCTGGAATATTTCCTTGAAGGTGACTATGATTCTGCAAACGTGTTAGTAACACAACTGTTAGATGCATAACATTGATATAAATCAGAATTACTTACCTTCTCCTGGAAAAATCCTAAAATAACAAATTTTCCCAAACACAAGATTTTCTTCATCAAAGAACGTCTGTCCGAGGGGGACAATGGTAGTCAAGGGGGCTTTCCCCCTTGTGGCACATAATATCGCTGCCAATTTCTCCTTCTCATCCCTATAAACCACTGACAATCTGCTGAAAACCCACTCAAAAACAATTGAAAAACTGCTTGAAAATTGCTGATAAATCCCCACATGAAAAACCCAAATTTTTTTGTATAGAATCAGGTCTCATCCCAACTAGCGTTCAGGCATTTTGGAAGCCAAAAATTCTAGTTTTCTCTACTGCTCATTGATGGTCCATTCGTCTATTCTTCTCCGGCGTGCCAGATCTGTAATTGTCTGGGCTTTTGAGCTTTATTGGCGATGCCAAGGACTGTTCATTGGGCAGCTAGTTCTCTAGGCTTTCGCAACGGCGGCCAGCAAACTCTCTATGTTTTTCGTGAACATAATCCTATTGTCAGATCAGAGCAATTAACAACTATGTTTCGACAACTCAAAACTAAATGGGTCTGCCATGTCGGTGACTTCAACCACTAAGGTTTTCTGATGGTGGCATATCGGAAATCGGAAGCACTGATTATTATGGCATCGGTGGTTGGATGCATTGTCCATCGGATGGATAGTCTCTTAGATAGCCGCAATGACAGATGCTTGAACAACTAACTTCCACTGATCCAAATAGCTAACCGTCGCCAATCCAAACAACTAACCGTTGTCAATCACCGATGGCCTTTTCCGAACAGTCTTTCAACTAAAAAGGGTCGACGTTTCGGTGGTCTTAGAGAAAATTCACAAGTTGCTTCCTTCGTCGGGTGATCTTCCATCTAGCTCTCTGCTACATCAGAGGATCTTCCCACTTAGTCTTCCGATGGGCCTAAGGTTCAGGCACTTAGACAAATTTCCAACAAAATTTCCAAGAAATTTTCTATCATAAATTTCTGATCTCTACTGGGCAGAAGGAAATCTTTCCTCTGTTGCTACATCTTTGCGGTCCATTTAGGCCCATGCTGCAACATGAGCTTTGATAGCACAATGTAATGTCCTTGACCCTCCGACTGGCGAAGAGGATGCTACCATGCTATTTACGATCCGGGCAACTAGCCCCGTGAACATGTGCATTCATAAAAATTGAAATGCTTGAACATAAAACATGCTAAGATGCATAAACATTCACATACACAGCGGAAGCAAACATACATACATTCATTCAACATGTTCATCACAATTTATTAATAGTAAATATAATTACAGAAGTAAAATAGACAAGATTACTTATCTTATAAAGAACTCGTCCCGCAACTAGCTACATCGCTGCAACGCTCCACCCAACCATAGGCCATTGTGCTCCTTAATCTCTCAGCAATGCTGCCACCCCCGATCTGGGCATGATTCCCCAAGGAATAAGGAACAAGCAGGCTTACACATAGCCAAAGATACACAAAACACAACCAAGCCAACATAGTTGGGTTTATCAGGCCATCCAGGAGCTGGGAAAGGATAAATGCTAAGTTGGTGAGCTCATTACAAAGCCAGGGACACCTACACCAGGGCTAGCCTGACTTCTAAGACACCCACACACACCCAACATAAGGAATCAGTCCCTTCTCTGCTATACAGTACCTCAGGCCTTGACTTCCCTTCCAGTGCTATTCAGGGGTTGTGGAGAAGAAAGACAACCCTCTAGCTCCATCTGTGTGGTTCCCAAATGCACCAGGTTTATCAAGCAAACCAAGCCCTCATCCCTACTCCAACACAGTCCGAAGACCAACCACTACATACATGCAGTCAAACAAGCGATTCACAGCTTGGATAGAGAAAATAATTCCTGAGCCGTTCTTGGCCCTATCGTGGCCAAAACGACTCCAAAACAACCTATAGCAGCCCCAAAATGTAAAGGCAAACACAACCAACCAACGTAACAAAACAAGAGCCCATTCTAAAAAATGAAGCCACCAAGGAAAATGACACCGCCCGAAGATGGAAGAGGAACACTAGGTTCTCAGCTGGGCAGGGGAAAAACATATACACAGGCCACAAATCGGTAAGGAAAACATATACATAGCAGAAAAACGTGAATGGCCCTTCACAGGGAAATCATGGGTGACAGAACATGGCTCCTAGCTCACTGCATGAGTAAAACCTAGTAAGAATCCTGTGCATGAGAATGAGCAAGACAATGGAGTATGGCGGTTGTCTCCCTACATGAGGAAAATGACAGTGAATACCAATTGGCATGTGAGGATGACCAAGAATGGAGTAAATCCCCTCGTGGTTTTCCTGATTACATGAAGATGGAAGGTCTACTAGTGGAGTGGGCATGTGGGCAAGGACTGATAGTCCTGCCACCCACCACTTCCCAGCAATAACTACCCTCAAGTAACATCAGTAGTTTTAAATGGGTGGTTAACACATGGCCTTTTGTCCCATTGGTTCAAGGTTTAACAATTCCCCCTCCTTATCCTTAGGAAAATCATGCCCTTTTCAATATGGTTTCATTGACATAGCTGGTTGGGGTTCATTTAATTAAAAATGCATATTTACATGATGCCAAAACTAATATGTGTTGTATATCACGATATACCACGGCAACAATTCCAATCGCCAAAACATAACGCAAACAAATCGATGGTGGGGATTTTTCCTTTAGCTCTACACCATGATTAATTACAATATATACATCATGTACATTTAATGCAAATGGGGTCAAAACCAGGGTGTTACAAAAGGTACTCCACAATTTAGCCTCCAAAGCTTCTCTTTATTTCAACAACTGATGATCAATACAATATTACAATAGCAAGCCCTTCAATATAGCTCTAGCTAGCTTGGAAGAGGTAGCCTGAGCTTTATTTATACAAAAAACAGGAGATCCAGCCTAGGGGGGTGTAAATCCCATGGAGACAAACCACTGCAACTGAAGGAGAGTCAATCAATGCTGATCTGAAGCAGAACTGAGCCTACCTATCAATCGGGGGGCTGATTGAGCTGCACATCAACCCACAGACTGACACATCAATCCACAGAGCTTCCAGGAGAGCCCACACGTGTGGAGGAGAGAGGGAGGGTGCAATTCCCCATAAAGGATGTTGAATATCAACTCTGGATCTATCCATATCACCTCCTTCAGTCAAGGATTTGTCAGATCCAATCAATCTGGTTTAGATCTCACTAATTTGAATCAAATCGGCTGAGAATACATTGATCTAGGATTTTGGATTTGTTCCATTATTCATCAATTTATTAATTAAAATAATCAAAAAATTATTTTTGGGGGATTTCTAACCTGAGTGATGGAAAATCACTCAAAAATAGGAAATAGTGGGTCTATAGGTTTACTGGGTGCTCTTAGCTTGAAAATGAGCACCTACATGACTGAATTTGACTTCCGAGCTCACTTTTATTACAAAACCCATTTTTCCAATTAAACTATTAAAAAATAGCCTAAGTTTTGGAAAAATTAAATTTTAATAAAAAACACTGAAAAAAAATTAAAATTTAAAAAAGTTGAAAAAACCTAGGGGGACTTAGACATGTTCATATGACTCAACCATGATTCCTAGCATGTTTACACATTGACACATATACTCTAATAACCTCAATTGGCTTAAATGCCAAGCCAACCAACCCAACTTTGGAGGTATGGAGTGAAAAACTTAGGAATTATTAGTCGTTTATTCAACAACCAATAATAACCAAGGAAAAAAAGCACCCTGGGCTGATCAGATTAACAAATAAAGTCTAAGAGACCAAGTCTTTTACAGACACTATCATGCTAGAACATTTATTACAATTCCCCCATGGGGTATGAACATGTGATATAGTACAACAAATCTTCCCGGAAGCAAGGTTGAAGGTCTTCTAAAGTCTAAACAAGTTACCCTTGTTCGGTTCACCAGGCTCACTTGATAAAAAACCACTAAGTACAACTTAGGTGGTAACATTCTGGCTCCAACTGCGGGACATGTGCTTGATCTGGTTATAGGGAAAGGAGAGGATACAAGAACACCAGAATCTCTAGTTTATACACCCTATAAAAACATCTCAACTTGACAAGAAAATCTCAGTAGCAGAAGCTTTTTCATAAAAACCAAATGAACCATCAAGCTGATTTATTTAAACAAAATAAATGTAACTAACTAATGAAAAAAATGTTTTATTATAGCTAAGTACAAAACAAAAATGCGGAAGGTAAATGCTCTTTTTCAAGGAGCTTATTTTCCCACTCTAAGCATAATATAAAAAGGGTTAAGTGTAATCAGAAATCCAATGTAACCACCTAAGCATTTTATTAACATAAAAAAAATTCCTTGTCTTTGGTTACCAGCCAAAGTAAGGATACTTTATTCAGAAAATGCAAACCTGCGTGATGATTCGGAATGGGTGGGATGGATGGGAAATCATAGGCATGAATAAATTCATTAAAGTTCTTCCCAAATTGGTATGTGCTCGCACATGCTGCTTCTATCCATGACTGTATAGGACTGATATATCAATCAGCATGATGAGGCAGACTGACTATATCATCATACTGATCATCAAGGCTTACCGAATGATGACTCATTGTATAAGCACCAAGCTGCTCCAAATCATAAGGAACCTCTACATGTGAAGAATAGGGCTAAGACTATTATTCCACTGACTGCATCACATCTGACTTTTCACAACACTACTTCTCAATATCTTTATTAGTGATACACTTGTGTGGCTCTGCATGATATGACTCTGAATGATCACGTGAAAATTCTGAATGCTCCTCTTCCATACTAAGATTTTCCCAGGTATCTAGATCCATGCTCCCCTCTATGGATGTATCATAGATTGGACTTCCACAAATTTTTGAATAGACACTCCCCTTGCTGGACATATAATGGATGGGGTTCTCAATAAGATTTTCACAAGTTGGATTATCTATGAAATTCCAATATTCATCACTCCCATCTATGTTGGATATGAGAGAGTCTTCCTTGCTGGTATCACATCCTGAGATATAACTACCCTCCTCCTGCTCATAATAATCATCCTTCAATGTTTTGGTTTCGAAGATATTATGAGAATTTAAACTTTCCAAAACTTCATCCCTAAGTGATGAACATAGAGGAGTATCATCATACACATCATAAACTTCTTCATAAGTGTTGATCTCTATAATGGTTTCCTCATGAGGGATTTCTAGACAAGCATTGCAAAAATATTGAGAAAATCTCAAATCTTCAATGTTTTCAGTTATGGGGACATGAGGAGAGTCTTCAACAATGTGTTCAATCCTGGCTTCCTTGTGAAGCTCTCCAACATGATTGTCATGGATGTTCCCATCTTTAGAATCTTGTTGTGTAATGAGAGATACCTTATATTCTTTAAAAATCCACTTAATTTATTCCTTTCTTAAATAACTACTAGGATACTCTTTGATGGGAGTATCATGGATCTTCTCTTCACTTAAATGTTCAAGAAGTGATTCCAAGTCTTCAATACTTTGTATCTTGGCAAAAGGTCCATCATATGTTTCCATGTGATACTCTATCCCAGATAGGTAGAAGGTAAAGATCTTTTCAAGGAACTTTTTCAAACCATTCATAATACCCCTACCATCATGCCACTACTCTAAAACATCCAAAGGAAGCTTGCAAATGAGGTTATACATTTATTAGGAAGGCCCTGATAGAACCAACAATAGGCCTCACCCTGAAAAGTACCAGCAAACATTTCCATCATATTGTCTTCATGAAGCACATTGGAGTCGGCCATCAACTAAAAGAAATATTTGACATGCCAGATGGCCAAATCACTATAATTTCCATGAAATACTGGAAGCCATTTATATGCATCCCCCACACCATCACAACAGTTAGGAAAACCTGGGATGTTTGAGAAATCAATAGGCTGAAAAAGTCCGGTTATCTGGGCACCATAATGCTCCCTTAATTCATCCATATAAAAAATTAATAGTATGCATTTGATATAACCATTAAATGTTATACTGAATAGGTGGAGCTATCAAGTGATGAGCTTTAAACGTTTTAATATGTCACATGGGCTCATCTACACACAACAAAACTCAACAAATTTATGAGAAAGCAAGATTTTATCCCTTCAATGGAGTCGCCATGTGAAAAAGAAAAATAATCATTTATAAATCTTTTCATAAAAAATATTTTTTGATTTTCTTTGAAACACTAAAAACTAAACAAAAGGTCAGTGGAGTCGCTGAATGAAAATTAAATATATACTCTAAGCATTCATCAAACAAAGAAAAAACAAAAATGAAGAAAACAAAAGTCGTACTCCAGGAATAAAAAGATTTATCCTCGGCAATGGTGCCAAAAAGTGTTGCCACCTTTCACACACCTGGGTCACGTGGCAGAAATCTTCAAGCCACTCGGTGTGTCCTCGGGGGCAAGTCTCGAGTCAAGGTTGTCACCTTGTTATTGACTCCTCCGTTTAGGCTCAACTCCTAACAAAGCCAAGGGGGGTAGACCCTATTTAATTACTAAGGCTAATTACTTAGTGTGATGGTATTATATTGATTAAGTTGTTTAGGAGTTTTGAATTTAACTAGNTCTCTTGGTATATTTTAAATTAGTGTGGAATGTGAATGAGTTAAATTAGGTGAAAAGGGGACTCCAGATATACCCGAGGGGTACTTGGAGTATGTCAAAAAGTGAACTTTCACAGATACCTGCAAGGTGTTTGTGGGCTGGAACGGAGTCTTGGAGACTATTGTTCATAATGCACCCGTTAGGGTATGACAGAGATCAGCGCCTCGAGGTCACTTTCCAGTTGTTCCAACTCCTTTGGGTATTTTGCCACCGCTTATAGTTCGTTCGAGGCGTTGGATTTTTGTGTGATGGTTTGTCAATTTGGGAGGTGAGGACTAATTAATATAGTCACTCAAGTTATTTTTATGCAGCTTAACTGATCGGACGAACCAAAACCAAGTGCAGAGCATACACACTGAAGTCTTGTCAATTTTAGTAAATTTTAGACAAGGTGTTCTTATTAAAAAGAAAACCCCCCAGGAACCTCTTTCGGTCCAAGTGGACCTCAATCGAGGAATCAAGGAGGGGTTTATTTTATTATGGTTACTTAAACAAATGATGATAGTTGATGAAGCATAAGCAAATAAGAAAACCACAATTTTCTAATTAGACTACCATGAACCTTTCTTCACCTTTCAGCTCAAAAGGAGGCTCGTGGGGTAAGTATTAAAGTTAGTTTGAAACCACCAGATATGGAATATGGAAATTATTTTAAATCAAATTATACTACCCTATAGATTAGAACTACGCTAAATTGAAAAAATATGAACGAAAAGTAAAAAATGACACGGACGCAAACCCCCCCAGGGGGGATGGTGAATAGGCTCGAAAGAGCTTATTCGAAAAGATATTTTGTTTTTATTAGCAGCGATTTACAATATCAGAAAATTGAAATTGATGCACTTTGGTCCTTGTTATCTAGGATCCAAAGGCTTACAACAAGCTTGTAACAAGCTAAACTCAAATCACAGCGGTGGGGGGAGCCTCTGCGAAGCTCTGGTTCATCCAAGAGTCAGAAAATGGGAAGAGTCTCCTTCTCTTTTTTGTTAAACCTGATAAAAAAAGTGAGCAATTAAAATCAAATGTGCCCAAACACACTTTAAAAGTGTTTTGGGTCACCACGCTAGTTATCGAAAAAGAACTAAGTAAAAATTGTTAAACGGGGGTAATCTAGTTTTGCAAAAAGGAACCAAGGAAAGCAAGCTTTCCTTTGGATCTTGGCTTGCTGTTTGGGAAGCCAATGAGATATGCAATTTTCTTGCAGAATATGAAACTTTAAAGAACAGAAAGGGAAACTACCTTATTAGCAAGCTACAAATTTCCTTTATAATGCTTGCAAAAAAGAGGGTAATTTCAACTAGATCTCTTCAAATATAACTTTATATGCATAAAGGAACTAAGATATAAACTTAAGAAAGGATCTTACTAACTATATCTATATGTGATTTTCTTAATGAGACAGATCTAAGCAATAATATCATTTAATAGTAACCAATTTGAAGAGAGTTTAAGATTTTGAAGGAGGAAGAGGAGAGGAGAAGTGCTTGTTGCTGAAGCATATCTACAAAAGAAAATTGTTAGTGAAGCACTAAGGGGAAAAATCTTCGCAATCTTTGTTGGAAAACCAGTGGAATCATACTTAAACCACAACCCTTCCAATCATGACAAACCTATAAGCTAAACAACAAATCCTGCAAATGAAACCATTAAATCTGAAGATACATATGAGAAGTAGATGATGCAGCATGAAAATATTAGCTCATTCAAACATATTTATCAAAATAGGAGTAAGTAAGCTTACTTACAATGATCTATTCCTATGAGTCCAATAATCATTTAGGTAGACAATAGTTTAATGGAAATATTGAAAAAAATAGTAGTTCACCTCAAAAGCAGCATGATAATGATGATCCACACATGAAAGGTACTCCACAATTTAGCCTCTAAAGCTTCTCTTTATTTCAACAACTGATGATCAACACAATATTACAATAGCAAGCCCTTCAATCCAGCTCTAACTAGCTTGGAAGAGGTAGCCTGAGCTTTATTTATACAAAAAATAGGAGATCCACCCCAGGGGGTGCAAATCCCAAGGAGACAAACCAAGGAAGTCAATCAATGTTGATCTGAAGCCAAACTGAGCCTACCTATCAATTGAAGGGATGATTGAGTTGACACATCAACCCACAGACTGACACATCAATCCACAGAGCTTCCAAGAGAGCCCATACGTGTGGAGGAGAGAGGGAGGGTGCAATTCTCCATAAAGGATGCTGAAGATCAACTCTGGATCTATCTAGATCACCTCCTTTAGTCAAGGATTTGTCAGATCTAGTCAATCTTGTTCAAATCTAACTGATTTCAATCAAATTGGCTAAGATTCCATTGATCTAGTATTTTGGATTTGCTCCATTATTCATCAATTTATTAATTAAAATAATCAATAAATGATTTTTTGGGGCTTTCTGACCTTAGTGATGGAAAATCACTCAAAAATAGGAAATAGTGGGTCTATAGGTTTACTGGGTAATCTTAGCTTGAAAATGAGCACCTACATGACTGAATATGACTTCCAAGCCCACTTTTATTACGAAACCAATTTTTCCAATTAAACTATTAAAAAATAGCCTAAGTTTTGGAAAAATTAAATTTTAATAAAAAACACTGAAAAAAATTAAAATTTAAAAAAATTGAAAAAACCTAGGGGGACTTAGACATGTTCATATGACTCGACTATGATGGCTATCATGTTTATACATTGACACATAGACTCTAATAACCTCAATAGTCCTAAATGCCAAGCCGACCACACCAACTTTGGAGGTATGGAGTGAAAATATCAGAAATTATCAGTCATTTATTCAACAACCAATAATAACCAAGGGAAAAAACACCCTTGGCTGATCATATTAACAAATAAAGTCTAAGAGACCGAGTCTTTTACAGACACTATCATGCTAGAACATTTATTATAATTCCCCCATGGGGTATGAAAATGTGATATAGTACAACAAAGCTTCCTAGAAGCAAGACTGAAGGTCTTCTGAAGTCCGAACAAGTTACCCTTGTCCGGTTCACCAGGCTCACTTGATAAAAAAACCACTAAGTACAACTTAGGTGGTAACACAACCAAATTCAGATCCGAAAGGAAGACTGATACAAAACCGTGTTCACCACCCCTTGGGGAACATTCACATACTGAGTAATTCCCTTCGGTTTAAAAAATGTTGGAGCCACCTTCTAGCGTGCCATGACATATTGCTTCCATGACCTCATCCACGTCATGTTGGTTTATCTGGACAACCTCATTGCTTAGTCACAAAAGCAAGCACAACACATAGACGACTTGCGGCAATCCTTCCTACGATGTCGCAAGTACAAAATCCACTTGAACCCTTTCAAGTATGTTTTCTATGTCGCAACAGGCCATCTCCTGGGGTTCATCATGTCTCACAAAGGAATGATAGTTGATCCTCTCAAAGTCCAAACCACTTTTCCTTTAACATCACCTATTTAAGTGATGTGTAGTATAGTTTTTTATTTTTTATTTTGCATCGTTTTTACCACAATTCAGTGATCCCCTATAGTAATCATTTCCTATCTAGTCATGGTGAGTCCATTGTAGAACTTTGTTGCATCATTTGTATGTGACCAGGTAGATATGATCCCTACCCCTACGCCGCGGGTAGCCCACTAGAGGGTGCGGTCCCACATCTACACATGGACACATTATGTCACTCATTTGATATAGCTACCACCATGTTAGCATACCATCAGGTCCCTAGACCTATCCTGGAGGTCGAGGCCTCTCCTTATCTCCCCGATTTTCCATGCTCGCATATGGATCATCATCTGCAAGAATGGAAAGCTTCCACCATTATGCGAAAAGCTCCTGGGTCAAGAGACAACCTTCTAGATTACCTCCCTCCCTACTGATTCTTTGGGCCATCTTTCCAAAGTCATGTCGATTTGTGTACGGCCACGCAAATCACACATTGTACATTGAGCTACATCCTTACTGAGGGGCCCCCATTGAGTCTAGTTTTTCTCTGTGCATCACTGCACTAGGACAGAACCATTATCTGCTAGTCTAATTCATTTGGAGTCTATTGGAGACACCCCTCACACCTTTGGGTTCGGTTTTTCATCCTCTATATTTTGATGAGACCATTGTCTCATGTTTAATACATTGATTCTCCAGACCTATTACTGTAGGTCACCTCGGTTTGCGTTCTTTTGCTACAAACTATCCTATGCATATATTGATATTTTCAAGACCCACCTGCTCCATCCATGTTGCATGATTGGTCACCTTTAACCACCTTTCACTGTCCCACCATGGGGCACCACCAGTTCCCTTGGCTTGGTTGACCATAATGGAGTTTCTGTTAAGCTCTTTTTTGAATCCTAAAAGAATGAAAAGATTGTCGAGCGCCCTTGCTTCCTTTCCCACTCATTAAAGTATAGGAAAGGGCATCTACATCATCTTTTTTACCTCCTCTTACAAACTATGTAAACTACCACATGAAAAGGACCACCTTGGCACATTCAAAGCCAAGAACTCTTCCCTCTGCATATTTTTTTGCTTTCTCATGCAGTGGGACCGAACTTTAGGAACCAGATCATCATGGGTTGTGTTTAAGCTCTTTTCTGGCCTTATCATAAAGAAAATATCATCGAGAAAACTTGGTTTAGTTCATGCTCGTAAAAGTATTTGAATGAATGTCCAGTCAGTACAGGTTTAACCTTTCCTGGCCTAATTGGACTACCAACTGTAAAGAAGTATCCCATCCCCTAAAGGATGGGCAAGATCTCCTATGTACAATTTTATCCTTTTTCAGGAATAGGGGACTATCAATGGAAAAGAGATCCCACTGGAGTCTTATTCATGCTTTCAGACTCACTAAAATTCAAATCACCATCGAGCATTTACTCTCTTGGGCTCGGTAAAAATCCATGAGATCATACCATAACGGTGTCTTTAGACACCACCCCACTTGTTGTTGTTCGACAGCATTCCCCCTTTGGGTCTCCTTTGTTCATATTATTCACGATGAGTCTTCCTTGGATCCCATGAACACCAAAAGTGTCTACCTCCCCCAAGTACGTCCCATCGATAGTTACATTCCTGCTATTGAAGTTATGATCCCTATCCTATGAATCAGTTTCATTTGCTACCACATCAGCCTTGTCATCATACTATGAACAAAGGAATTTTGAGTCCCCTGTACCCCTCCTACCCCTATTCCCCAATTTAGTGTGTCAGTCTCCAGATTGTCTCACACCCTTAGTTATCTCCCTCACGCTTCTGGTCAAGGAAACATCATTGCCTTGATCAGTTGCAGGTCTCCCTCTGTTGACAAAAACACATCTATTCCAGAGGATAGACCCAGAGATCCCTATATCCTAGTTTCATTAACCTCATTGATGAGTTCCTTGGACCACTTGAGAGGAGTCTTTAGTGCCTCTCAGAATGGTTGTGTCTCACATGCTCAACTCCAGCTACATCATCACACCATTGAGATTCATACAGGGTATTGGTCCGTGGAGTATTTGGTCAAAGACCCCAGGTGTCACATGACTATAGCACATTGGTGAGTCTATAAAGGGACCTAGAAAGGTTCATGTCCCTCGTGATTTCCGGGTTGCATTGGAAAAAATGTTTAGAAGCCCCAGAGTAGTGCTTCTGTATAGATTCATGACTGATGCATCATATTGTACCAAGGAGACTCTGACTCTCTTTCAGTAAGTCCCTATAGTTAGGTACTGCCCTAGATCCAACAAATCATCAGTTATGGGGATATAGCATTCCATGAGAATACCATGGGTCCGATGTATCAATTCTTTAGATCAGTGTTGCTTTCAGCCTCTTATTGAGGCAACCATTATGTAACAATAGTTGTACATGATCGGTTATCACATTTTGGATCATATATCACATTATTATTTTGACATTGTTATGAGAATGGAAATGCCCGCCTCGTTCATATACATGTCACATATTCATTATATCTCACCCATTGATGGGAACCAAAATTAATACAAAACCAAAAGCCACCATGTCCTGAATGAGGAAGCACTGCTTCTTCATAGGTCTCTCCACTATCCTAATAATCCAATGATGTTCATTAGCCATACGATGAGCTCTTGTCCTCACACATTAGGGGGGGAATTTGTTAATGTAAAAATTTTCTCAACATGCTCAATCTAGCCTACACCATTTGCATACATCCATATCCTAACCCATTTTACCCCCACACCCATATTTAGCCTATGAGTTTCTCCCAAAGGCTCGAAAATAATTAAAAAGGGGCTTAAGAACCCCGAAATAGCCAAAATAGCTCACCAAGGAGCCAAAAGGCTCACAAAGGGGATAAAAGGCCCAAAAAGGGGCTAAAATCCCTAAAAGGGCTTAAATCCCCCAAAAGGAGCCACAAAATAAAGAAAATGGGCTTAAAACACTAGGTAGGGCCCAAAACCCTAACCAAGGGATAAAATCCCTAAGTGGAGAAAACAAGCTATAAAATGAGGGGTGGGGGTCACCATTAAACACTCCCATTTTTCCCTATCATTATAATGCCTGCATGAGTACCTTGAGAGCCCTTTCACTCTCAAGCTATTCATCCCTCATTGCTCCATTCTTCCACTTGCTCAGTCCCATTCCCTTGGTGTGTTGATCCATAGCTCCACCCATTCCCAGCTTATGGAGAGGTAGCTTCAGAGTTAGGGCATGGTGGCCCTCCTTCAAACTAGATAGATAGATATACTATTTTTTGCTATGTTAATTTCTTTTGCAATCTGTACATGCTCATGCTTAGTTCAGCTCTAATGGTTTGTTTCAAGGTTACTTTTGTTCGTTTCTAATAGTGTGTTGTAGGGTTTTCTTTTTCTTTATTCACAGAGACTCTACCCTTTCATCCTATAGATGAAAGGGCAGGTGTTCCTGCACGTAGCCAGGGTTTTCCCTTGGATATAAGAAGGAAGAAGACTATGAAGTTCACCTTCATATTAGTACCTTCACTTCTGAAGATAGCTTGATAGAGGAGAAAACCCCCCTTCATATTGAAAATATACTAACTACACAATAAGCCATCATACCAACAGAAATGAACATTTTCATATCGATCAAGAGAAGAACGAGGGAGAAGGATAGACACATGAAGAAACACAATCTGACATACCTAAGTATGCTATGACAAAGGAGAATATGAAAAGAATAGCTCATGAAATATCAACATCAATAAAAAAGCAAGGGAGTTAGGAACAAGGAAAGGGGAAGCACAAACGTAAGGCTTCTGGAGGAGTCAAAAGATGAAGAAGAATTACTGGCTACAACTACCGAAATTTCAGAGGACACCTCAATGAACAAAGTATATTTCGAAACACAGTTCAAACAGTTCATCAAGTTAGAAGTGAAGCAAGCTAGACCTAAAAAGGTAAGAGTTACTACCCCTTCCAGAAAAAGTCCTATTGATTTAACACTAGAGTCCCCACGACCTTCTCCAACCAAAGTAACAGTAGATTCAACTATCACCATATCACCAATCTACAAAGAGATAATCCATAGAACCCTTAAAGAAGAAATTGATAAAGATATTGAACTTTGGTAATTTATCAACAAACTTCCAAATCTATTCCTCAATTCCTAGCAAATCAACACCACTCATAAACTCATAGAGTCAAGCTCTTCCCTACAAAATCTCACCTCACAAAACAACCAAGTCTCATCACTGCCAAAATTTGTGGGACTTATCAAATCCTTGTTCATCCAAAACCCTGACAAAACATCTGAAGTTGTAGCAACCCAAATCTCATCATTCACACCAACTATCCCAAAACTTCTAGTTAATGAGGAAGATGGAGGAACACTTGATCTTGAAGGAAATGATCAAGTAACACTAGATGTAAAAATCACCAACCCTATGGACTCTGAAGAAATCGACAACCCTATCGACTTGCAACCAGAAGTCAAAAACCCCATGTCGACAAGTCACCTTCCAACCACTCCATTAACCCTAGACCATTCTCCATTGCCATCGCCATCACCACCACCAAAAGCACAAACAACTACAATACCCAACCATGAAATTCAGTCAATTAACCTAGCCACAATAGAAGTACAGCCGATTGAAGATCCACCAACTGAAGAACAATAAACAGAGCAGAAACAACAAGCATTAGTACCAACAGAACCAGTGGTGGTCCATCACTCTAAACATAAAAGCAAAAGAAAATAAAATAATAAAAGAGAACAGCAGCAAACACAACAAGTACCAACAATTATCCATCTTCATCAACTAGGGTCGACCACTACAGTTAACACCCCAAAACTTAGAGATGGAGAACTGGACCAACTATTGGAAGCACTCAATAAAGAGGCTACAACAAGAAATCAAAGAAGAAGAGAAAATATAGACATACTTCAAGTAGAACAAGTTGAATTCCTGACCAAATGCAGGAATCTGGCACAAACAGTTCTACCAGGAATAACATAGTCTAACACCGATAAACCATTGGAACGACCATACCAGTTGTTGGAAAGTGTCATGTCGAACCTTCAGACACAATTGCAGGCCAAGAAAGATGAGAAAAAATGAGAGACTTTTTTTCTACTGAGACATCAATACACAACATTCTCAGAAGCCTAGAAGGTACTGCAAGAGAATTTGGACGATTCTGCCACCACAGAATAAGTACTACAAAACTGGTACACTTATTATGGCCAGGTATTCCAGCGGGCTCGAGAGGCTTGTGAACACATCAAATAATTAGGAAATCAACAGGGTCTAGAGGAAGCAATGAGGAGCACATTACAAGATCAGATTTTAATGGAGAAAACAAAACTTGAAAAATTGGAAAGACAACTGCATCAATGGATGAATCAGGCACTACCTAGCCTTGACACACTCGACAAAAGTTTTCCACGATTGAAAAGATTACTCGACACAGCAGAGGAAAAAACTTAACTGTTGGGGATCGACATGAGCAATATGACAGACCTACCAATACAAGAGAAGATGTTGATTATGTCAAGCATTACAACCTTGACCACTGACATTCATAATTTCCTCTGCAATTGGATAGAATTTCAGCACCAACTAGTGTTTACATCAGAAGACATTGTGGAGATATGTGTACAAAAGCAACCCTCCATTTGATTGTAAAGTCCATGAAGACAAACAAAATTGTAATAAAACTACTTCACATAGGGTAATTTTGTTACCTCACTATTTCTTCGGGATGAAGAAAGAATTTTTCCCTAGGGGAGATGTTGGAGGATCTAGTCAATGAGCCGACTAGACTAGTTAGCCTACTAATTAGAGATTAGGTCGGCCTCCAAAGGTCATGTCGGTTGATTAAACCGACAAGTAGTTATTCATAATTGTTTTGTAATCATATATAATAGCCTGTTGAGCCAAATACGAACTTGGTTTGGTTTGCTGTTTTTATGAACCCATATGTTTTTTGTGTAATACAAGCTATTATTTCAACCTACTATCTTGTCTCTTGTCTCTGTTATGATTATATGAGTCTATATGTGTATTATTGGTAACTTAGTGATCTGAGCGATTACAACAAGAACCCATTGAGCTTCCCCAACTCACATGAGTTCCCTCTTGGATACTCTACTTAGACCTGACATGTCATATGTGTCATATGTCAACCTTCATATCTGATTTTTGTCATAGGTGTCATAGAATCTTCATCATTGCTGTCATAGAGCTAGGGAATCTAGTCCAAGTGTCTCACTAGCTCCAAAAAGACTCTTCCTCTCCCATGTAAGTTACATTTCCTTCCAAATTTGACATATGATGCATATGGCCAAGTGTATTAGCCTTCTAACTCATCCAATAACCTTTAGGCTTCCCATGGATTCGAAATTGCAAGAGGATGCCATGTGGCATAGAAAATCTAGCTTGTGTGGGTCCCACATCGTCCATGTGTCTTCATTATCAATTGCCACTTTGATTTTTCCTTGTATTTATTTATTTAGCTCCTTTATTAAATATTTATTCCATTCTAATTTTCAAACATCATTTATTGTCCCCCTTATTCCAAATCCCAAATCTTCCACCCCCAACCTAGGAGACTAGTAATTTTCCTCCTTGGCAATTATTTGACCCTTAGCATCAATTTGACAAAATCTCATGAATATGGTAAATGTGATTAGGACATTCTGACCCAATGAAAAATTTGGGACATGAAAAATCCTTCCTTCCCAATATTTATTGTCCTCAAGCAATTTCAAACATGGGTGTTGAAGAACCTGCTTTTTGTATGATTCTTTGAATTTGCCACTAAGTTTCCCAACTTTGAGTCTTTGAGATTCCATGAATATTTTAGAGGGGAACCATCATGCTTTCTACTGTGCTAATATGATTAAAATCACTTTATTAAGTGGGGAATCCATCTCCCATACTACTTGTTTCCCAAAAAATTTGAAATCAATGGGACTAAAAACTATCCCAGGGTCCCATTGCTTGTATTGCACTCCAACAATTAAGAGTGCTCTCCAGCCCATACCACTAGGAAAGAGAGTTCTAGGATCCCATTTTCTTGTATGCATTATTCCAAACATCATGAGTACATAATATATATCATCAAAGTACATAACAACATAATAAAAATGTACATGAAGGAGGTGCCTCATCAAACATTCATGAAAGTGCTTATACCTCCAAGTAGACCACCATTTTCCAAGTGCATACAAGCTTCAAGTGACCAATCAAATATGGTGCAATGACATAGGTGAGGATCCCATGTCCCATAATGCTTCTCCATAGATATATAATGTGTGTCAATATAATCAGCCATGAGTTCTTTCATCCAAGAAGTGAATGGAGAACCTCCACCAAAATCTGAACCAAATAAAGAGTAAAGAAAACATGAAGACTTCAAGTGGATAAAGTAAGTCTCATCAATACACCCATGAATATGTATATCATCATGAGATAACAAAGTATTTTTATGCCAATAATAATTTTCTTCAATCATATATCTTTTCACCCAAGTGTGGGATCAAGTTCCTCCAACATCAAATAGACTAGGAAAGGAGCAAGGGAAATCATGAGTCTCCAAGTAACTCAACTTAACATCATAGGTGCACCCATGTAGATGTGCATAATCATAATGTAACAAAGGATGCTGCTGCAAATGCAAATAAAATGGTTCTATAATCATGTCATCATCAGAAGGAGAGATATAAATTCCATACTCTTCATGTGCCACTATAAAAAGAAACCTTTCACCCATACTTCATTATGATGAATGCTACAAAATTTGGAAGTGTAGGATGTAGTAGAAAGAACCAACTCACCCAAATTATCAGAAATTGCAAAATTTTCATCATGTGAAAGATCCATAGAGGTAGTATTATGCACCTCCCTTAAAAATGAAAACAATTCATCATGGGTTGGTTCCAAGGTGGTGGAATTGTGCACTTATTCAAAAAGTGTGTAACCATTTTCAAGAGGCAACTCAAGTTCCTCTTCCATCACAACTAGTGATTGGATCTCATCAAGCTCATATTCAAACAAATCAAGAACCTGCAATTTTCCATGTTTCTCATGATCCCTCATGTCATGAGAATCCTCCAAGCAATATACCCTATGACAATATGAAACATAGGAGGAAGAACAAGTATCTTGCAACCTCTCTATAATTTTCTCATTTTGAATTTGGATATTATGAATATCCTCATTATTCTTCCAGTATGATTCATGTAACCATTCACTAATCTCAATCATATTGTTTCTATCAAAGACAAAATACATGAAATTACCTTTGATGTGGCACGTTGCTCTTTGAATCTTCTCCATGTCTTAAAGGAAGGATGTTTCCTCCAATGAAGTATCTCTCCAACAATAATTTGACACTAATTCTTGGGTTTCATGGAGTATGCTAAGGGACTCTTGGATATTATTTTCATTCATCTTTAAGGACCCTTCAAGAAAATGAGGCTCTTGCAAATGAAATGCCTCTTGCAAATGAAATGCCTCATCTTCTTCCTTCTTGCTTGTACCAACTTCATGAAGCTCAAGTGGTGATGGGGAAGTTGATCTTGTTTCTTATTCAACTGCTACAAGGCCTTCATTTTCATGTTTAATGTAAGTTTGACTTGCAGCAACAATTTCAAAATGTTTCTCTATGTCACCAACATAGAGGTGTGAGAACCCATCAGTAGGTACTCCTTCATAGTTAAAGCATACATAAGTAGATGATATTTGTTTAATTTCCAAGGTAGAATGTGTCTCAAAATGATCTTAAATATTTTCAATAGAAACTTCTTCATACTCATGTGATGTCTCTTCATCATTTTCAGAGTCACTTGGGAGTCACTTTCGATGCTCATAATGTAATTCTTTTTTTGTTTCACCACCCACAGAACTTGGTGGCTCCTTGGTCTCCTCCATACTTGTGCATTGGTAATTATTCCTGAATGAATTCACATTTGAAATATTTTTCCTAAATTAATTCAACCAATCATAAAAGTATTCAAAATTAATGGTATTATTTGTCTCTCCATGATGGAAACTTCTAATACCCACTTCTGCTAGCTTACCCCTAAGTTGGCTAGCCATCAATTCAAATCCTTTCATAAGATGATGTTTAATGTTCTTGGTTATTCCATCAAATAGAGGTTTCATTATTTTTATATGCTCCTCACCATCATATGAGTTTCCCTTTTTTATCCGTAGTCATAGTTTCCTAAAACAAATTGCCTTCTTCTCCTACTTTCTTTTTCCTCTTCACCAAAAGCACTTTTGGGTTTCAATATCTAATGGTGGTCCCTGAATTATTTTAATAATAAACATCAGACCACATAAGGTTCCAATATAATTCTGTTATACCAATTTAATGTCCCTTCTTAAGAAAATTTATTCAATGACCAATTTTTCACTTTTTCTCCTATTTCGACCTTTAACTAGTTTTGATGTCTAGGTCTCCAAATTGACTCAAATGATCCCAAATATTCTGAGAAGGTCTATGAATGATATTAAGACTTGAATATAATTTTAAGGGATGATTTATGACCCTCCAATTTATTCTGCAATTTTTTTTTAATATTCTGGTCAAATTAGGAGTCTTTACTAGCAAATTGGGGTTCCAATTCCCCCTGGGTAAATGCTAGAAATGGCTTCTCAATTGCTCCAAAAACCACTTGAATTTTTGAACAGACGTAGAGGATGTTTAAGGGAAAATTTTAAGGTCTCATATGCATAATTATTTAGTTTGTACAAGCTGTTATGACCCTCTCCCAAACAGATACAAAATCATTAATTTGACCCTTGGGGAAATGACATATGAGACCATTCCAAATAATCAACATTACCATGGCATACATCAATATAGTGGGAACATTGTCCTTTTTTTTCTCATTAAAATTCACTTTTACATACAACCCTTTGATATTTCAACCTAATACTTTCTGAGAATGAATAAAATAGAATATTAAGATTAGTACAATCATAAAAGGACCATGAGAATCTCTAAATCCTCAGCATTCAATGGAATACAACAATATAGGAGGGAAATAGTCATTGTTTGCTCATTAATAATCACTTTTACATACAACCATTTGGTATTTCGACCTGATAATTTATGAATATAAATAAAAGTGTATATTAATATTAATACAATTAGTAATGTACAATGAGAATATCTCCCAAATATTACAATAGCTCACCTAATGCACAATCCCTCCATGAGCAAAAATATGCAATAAAAACTGGAAATGGATGAGAGAATGGGTTGCACTATAATAAACCATGATATTTCCTATATCTTAAACCTGCAAATAAAAATCCATTAAAGCTCCATGAAATACCTGAATGGACTCTCCAAACAACAACTTGGATGAGAATCTTTCACCCTTGAAATTGGCTAAGGCAAGAAACTAGTCATCCACTAGCTATCTTAATTCACAAATGCAAATTTCTCAAATGATAAAAATCCCCTCTCTTGGTTGATCCATGTATTTTATAAACATCCTTAGCCTTATAAGGTTACCAATCCATCCACAAACTCAATCCAATTTTAATTAGGGTGTGGGCTCAATATTTGCCATGTGTCCTCCCTCTCCTAGCCTTCCATCTTCCCCCAATTTGAGTAGGAACCCATTGAGCTTCCCCAAATCACATGAAAGCCCTCTTGGATGATATATTTCGACCTTACATGTAATATATGTCATATTTCATCCTTCATATTTTATTTGTGTCATAGGTGTCATAGAAGCTTCATCATTGTTGTCATAGAGCTAGGGAACTTCTTGTCCAAGTGTCTCACTAGCTCCAAAATGACTCTTCCTCTCCCATGTAAGTTACATTTTCTTCCAAATTCGACCTATAATGCATATGGTAAAGTGAATTAGCCTTATAAACCATCCAATAACATTTATTATTCCCATGGATTCTAAATTGCAAGAGAAGGGTGCCATGTGGCATAGAAAATCTAGCTTGTGTGGGTCCCACATCATCCATGTGTCTTCATGATCAATTGCCACTTTGATTTTACCTTGTTTTTATTTATTTATATCCTTTATTAAATATTTATTCCATTCTAATGTTCAAACATCATTTATTATCCCCCTTATTCCAAATCCCAAAGCTTCCACCCCCAACCCAGGAAACTAGTAATTGTCCTCCTTGGCAATTATTTGACCCTTAGCAGTAATTTGACAAACTCTCGTGAATATGGTAAATGTGATTAGGCCATTGTGAACCAATGAAAAATTTGGGGCATTACAATATTATCTTGGTTTATATCTATGGGAAATGGGAAAGGATCTTAATATATCTATATATTCTATTCAAAGAGTGATTTTTTTATCTCGTTAAAGCAAAACACATATCTAGGAAAAAAGTTATTCCAAACTATTATCTTTAGTATGCCTAAACCAGTTATATTTTGATAACAAATTCCCCAATGTTGGACACCAACTTGTAAATTTAATATCTACATAAACATATATTAGATAATATATCAAACTATTGTGAAAGCATTTTTCTATCATTAACATATGTCTAGGCTATATCAACTGATCGTGCTATGAGAATATCCAATTTTCATCCATTTATATTGNATAGGAAATTATTTATAGAGGTCAAGGAACATATTGGGAGTATGGTTAATGTAGGATGTAAACCAAATGCAATTACATGTGATATAATGATTCATGTTTCTTACATGATAGGGAGAATCCAAGGCACATATCAGCTCTTTGATAGATTGAGAGAAATAGGAATTAACAATTATCATGTTACTTACAATAATCTTCTAAATGGACTCTTCCAAACTAGAGAGTTGATGAAGCACATTCATTCATGATTATGTATAGTGGGAAGGATAGCATATTGGATTTGATCCACTATGAATATTTGATACCAAATCAATCCTAGGGTAAGAAACACACCTTGTTATGATTAAATGGAAACTCATTATAGATAATATATGATTTCATTTCATTTTCATTTGAGTAACATAAAAAAAATAGTATGATATTATGAAATATCAATATCAGTGTATCAATTCAACCTCTTGAAAGGACTTCAAGGAATACAACACAATATTCATCTATATGAATAGATTTTAGAATACGCATAGACATTTTCATTCCATGTGGCCAACGAGATGTTTGGATCAGTGCTTATATGGGATTGGTTAGTAATCACTTCTAAAGAGGAATTAACATGGAGTTCATGGAGATGAATAGAGAGAGTTTGTATTGCATGATATCAACAAAAATAAATAAGACAACACTTCAGTTGGTATAATTCATATTTTTGTATCCAATCATATATGTTGATATATATATTGTATAAAGTATAACAATACACTCATATACAACCTATATCCACTATCTTTCATACTTATTAGAATAATTGAATGCAATTGTTCTTGAAACTTGGACGTGATTTCTTTACATGAAGATAATAAAAGGATTTGTAGAGGAAAGTAGTTTTTAGGTATGCAATTTTACTTATTAACTCCAGAGGAAATCATAGATATATTCAATCATAAACAATAAAGAAGTATAAGTATACTCAAAGTAAAAAACAATATTCAGAGCAATGAGAAGGTACTTAGCTTTTTTGAAATTTTAATATGAAGCAACTAACTAAGATAGAGCAATTTTTCACCCAACCATAGGAAATATGTTATATATGCCACCCCGTAGCTAGGTTATAATACCACCAGGATGAAGAAGAATAATGCATACTTCTTAGGGAAATCCCTCCATCTCATGAGAAGGAATAAAATTAACCAAGTATCCAACTGTTAATATTTTAATCATGCTAGTTATTTTGCACCCACAATACCTACCCAACACAACAAAATAAAAATTATTCCTTCTCTATTCAATAGTACCTTATAAGTGCCTCCCTCCAATTCTCTTTAGTGTGGGCATAGAAAAGTCTTGGATATTTTCCATTAACTCCAACATAAAAAAATGGCTCTTGTCTCCTCGCAATATTTTAATGTATTCGTTTCATGGTTGTTAAATTTCTTAGTATGATGACCTCTCTTTCCAAGGTAAAACTCACTTTCTTCTCCTCTACTTGATTCTAAAAAATAGCTCCCTCTTTACATCAATTAAGAATGACAATAAGAGTCTTAATCTAACTCTTCTTAGTTCCAATAATGTGGGGAACAAACTTCCTAGGATATAGGAGGTGGTTAGGTCCACTCCTTTCCTCTATATTTATACTATAGTGTAGTCTCAAAATCATAAAAAGTGAAGGTTGTGGGTAATGGAAAGGTGTATAATGCATATTGGAATTCCCTTTGAGCTCCTTACCTTTCCCCTCTTGTGATATCATAGACAATTTTGGAGATCATACCCAATCAGTCTTTATTCTTTTATTAACTACAAAATATCCATGTCTACAAATACTTGCAATCACCATGGTATATCTACTTCATGGTAATCATATTAAAAGGAAACACTTATGCAAAGGATCGAAACATATATTTAAGTTCAAGTTTAGATCATTTCAAAGGCTAAAACTAGGACATTGCATTCCCTTCCCCTTGGAATAAAACCTTTCTCCATGTTATTTTGTAGCAATTTTTAAGACTAAAATAGGAATGGGAATTCCCACCTCATGGCATCCTCCATATCCCAATTAGACTCTTCTAGTCCAAAGTGTTCCATTACTCTTTTACCCTAGTGATGGAACGGTTCCAAAGTAATGTTACTTTTTTTCTAGGATGAATAGAGATTCTAGATGAAGCTCTCCCTCTGGATCCACTTGAATCACAACCAAATATATTAAATTGTTTAAAAGTACCATGTACATACTTATTAAGCAATCAAGCATGGAAAAAATTATATGTTTTTATTTTAGTAGGTAATGAAAGCATCTACGATATTGGCCCCATCCTTTATAGGATCTGAAATGGTCGACAATATTAGGTGCAAGTTTGGAACACGTTCCTAGTTTTAGTGAATGTATTTAGATAGTTTTAACCTTAATAACTTCATGTTACACTTCCTTATACATTTCTAGTCCAAGCATGACTTTGTTTACAAGATTATCCCAACTCAATGAGGTATTGCAACTTCTACCATAAAGAGCCTTAAATGGACTCATTTTCGATGATGATTTATATCCATTGTTAAAATAAACTAGGAACAAGTAGTATTCCCACTTATTTAGTTTTTGCATAACATACATGTGAAGCATGTCTTCCAGTATTCGATTTTTTCCATGTTTTCCCATGTATGTGTGGATGATAGGAAGTGTTGAAGTTTAATTGTGTATTTAATACTTCAAACAACTATTTTCAAAAACTCGATGTATATTTTAAATATCTATCTAATATAATGGTTGTAGGCATCTTGTGCAACCTAATATTTTTCCCCATAAATATTTCTGGAAATTTGAGTGTTTTATCTGTAGATTTTGTCAGAATAAAGTGAGTAATCTTTCCTAACTCTTCAAATACAAATAATATAGCATCATGATGTTTGATTTTCTTGGGAATTCTTGTGATAAAACCCATTGTTATTACATCCCATCTCCACTCAAGTATTTTAAAAGGTTGCAATAGACCCTCTTAATGTTGGTGTTCATCTTTAACATGTTGATATTCAATGCATCTTGAAATGCATTCTATAATGTCATTTTTCAATCCATGCAAATAATATTATTTACTTGTTGTAGCAATCATATTTTGTTACTCTAGGTGATATAAGTATGGTTTCTTGTGTATTTCATCCATAATGATATTTCATAACTCTACCAAGTCAATAACATAGAGTATATCCTTGTATATCAACACTCCTTCGATCATTTTGTAACCATCACATTTATATTCAAATTATTCTTGCTACAAATTGTTTCATCCTTAAATGAAGTATTTACTATCATGAAGGGATTTATTTACTCTAATTTTTTGGTTGTATTCACAAGTACTGATGGATTCCATATGTATCACTCGCATACTTCTACTTATTGCATTAACTACTTTGTCTCCTTTTCTCTTTATGTGTCTTATCTCAAATTTGTAATCACTGAGAAAAATATAATGATATATCATGTTTGGCGTTCAAGTGTGGTTGATCAAATATGTATTTTTGCCCACTAATATATCATCAATATAAATTTTATTACCATTAAGTAATGATGCTACATATTCAATGCATGAATTATAGATTAAAGTTCTATGTTACGAGTGACATAGTTATTTTCATGTTATTTTAGTTTCCTAGACTCATAACTCACCACATGGTTATCTTTCATAAGACTCTCCATCAAGTCCTTATTTAGATGCACCTATACACATAGAAAAATATTCATGTGGGTCTATTATTTTTAATATGCACAGTCTTTTCTTCTCCAACCTTCTCCTTCATAGAATGTGTGAATAAAATTGGGTGACATACAATGGATTGTGATCCTATACAAAACCACAAGATGATACCATAGTTCATCTACAAGTCTCTGGAAAATTTCTCATATCTTTAAGTACATTCTTAAGTGTTGTTTCCATATCCTCATGCATGTTTTATTCCTTATCCATATGAATACTTAGGTATACAATCACTTTCCTCATCCACTCTAATTGGTTATTCATTTTCCTCAAAATATTCTTCACCTCAATAATTCCATTTCCTCCACTATGCCCAGAACTAGAAGGATGTGCCATAATTCAACATGAAGTATAAATACCCAATCTTAAAATCACACTTGAATTGGAAAAAAATCCAAAATTTAACCAGACCCCTCATTGCATACCTCCCACTATGGGAAAACCAAAGCCTCTACTATTACCTACAAAACAATGGTATCCAAAATTCAAACTACAGAGAATAGTCCAAACCAAAAGAAATGAATCCTTGGGAATAAATTTTAACACACCTCTACCAAGTATTTATCCACGAAACTACCTAAATATAATAATTTGAATTGATTAAGTTTGAATTCCTCTCTTGATGTTATGCATGTCGCATTATGGTTCACTTTGCAACTAAACAAACAAACCAATCCAACCTTGGTCTTCCCTACTTCCCACCATAAAAAACATATGAAATATCCCATCTATGTAACAAGACTAACAAGCAAGGTGTTTTGATTCCTCCATCCTATGGATGGGTTTACAAGGTATAAACGAATAGAAGGAATGGGGGATATTAATTTATCCCTCACATGATTCTTTAATTCCAAAGAGATGCACATGCACCTATGTGATATGGTAGCACCAAGTGGATCTACTATGACTGAATTGATGATCATTACAATTGATGTGGTTTAAAATATTAAAATTTTATTTCATAACTAATCTAATGTATTCAAAGCTTGTCATTGGGGTCTACATTTTGAACTAGGGCCATCTTATATATGTATACAACATCATTTTCTTCACAATTAGCATTCCAAATATTTCTTTATGGAACATGGAAGAACTTGGCATCATCTAGTGCTTCCAATTTTTCTAGCGCTGTTTGAAATTTTTTATGAAGAAATATCTCCTACCTAAGAAACCTCCTTTTCATTTGTTGAATTACAAAGATGGAATCCCATAGACTTATAATCTTCTTGACCTAGTAAAATTGCAAAAACATGTTTCCAAGGTATAACACATAAATTTTTGCCTAATTATTTGAGGCTATTCCTAGTCCTCATGAGAAACTTACTTTTGTATTTATCTCATGGATAATTAGAACCCCTCCCATTCCCTCTACCCTTGGATTGAATTTGGAGGAAATTTCAAACTATAATTTGTGGCATTTATGAGAATTAATCCAAACTTGCAACTCTGATTCATTGTACTCTAGACACCAATGTCAGCCAAGTATTTGCATTGGATATGGAAATTTGCACTAAGGGGGGATCACAAAGATAATATCTTGAACCCGTAAACATTATTGGACTGTAAATTTTTCCTTCCACATTTTTTGGATTCCATAGGTCCTTAAAGTTTCCTTCCATAAAGAATTATCTTTAACTATTGTTTCCTACGGTGCGAATCAATCAAATAGAATATCACCATGTTTTTTTCCAAAAAAAAAATAATCATACAAACTTGGGAAGAATCCAATACCTAGGTAAAAGATGGATTATTTTGAAGAAATACCAAGTAGAAATTATTCAAACTAGAAACAGGTCACTCCACTGCATAGGGAGAAAAAAACATTCACCCAACTCATATAAAAATTCTTCCCAAACTTTCAAGGTGCATGTACATTCAAGAAATAAATGTCAACTTGTATTTTCTCCTCATGGAAAAGAGTACCCTTTAAGGCCCATAAATGTTTTGTTTCCTGAAATTATCAGTTGTTAAAAATTTCCCATGAGCTAGTGCCCAACATAAAAAAATTATCTTTGGGATTCCATCTAGATTCCAAATCTTTCTCCACATTTTGGATTGGGGTTATGAATACAATTGGGTAACAAGATGTTCATATTCTCTATAAATACTCCATTTTTCCCCCATCTGTGCCTAAATTTCGTTTCTAGATCTAGAGGAGTGGCACCTTGCAACATTACTTGGAGCGTTAAGTACTGATATTGGAGATGTGATTGAATTTCTAGTTGCTTCCATATTTTCCATTGTCTAGAAAGGTTCCATTCTGAAATATGTTATAAAGTTTTAACTCTCACATTTGCTAACCAATTCCAAAACTCCTATAAAGGTTATTTGGTGACCAAGAAGGTGCACCACATAATCCTATATTGACAAATATCCGTATCTTTCCCATTTCCATGAATCAAATACAACTTGTATTATTGAATTATTGAATTCGTCACTTTGCAAAAATGTCATTTGTTGGAACTTATACCATTCAATTTATTTAGATCAATACACCATTTTCATAAATCCCTCAAGTATTTTCATTTAAAGGTTGATTACCACCATTCATTCTTCATTGTAATAAGTCTCCACAAAAGTTTTGCTCCCAATGTTAAATTCTTTATCCTCTAATCCCTTATTCATATTCCTCCATTATTATAAAGAAATCTAACAACTTCCCAATTGATGAGATGATTAATTTTATTCAATTCACCCCCCCTACCACACAAACAAAATCATATTTATTTCCCAATACTATTCATAATGAAGCTTGGAGCTAGTAGAGTGGATCATTGAGAAATAGGAAGAGAGGAAAGAATAGATTTAATCAATACTATGTTACCTATTGGATTTACCAATTTATCTCCCCAGGATTGAATTTTCTTTGATTTTTTTCATTTCCTAGTTCCAATTTGCAGCTTTAGTGGATCTTAGAAAAAAAAGGGTCCCTATATAGGAAAAGGATTCCCTTATAAAATATCTAGAAAGCCAAAAATATGTAAAAAAATTAATGCAAGAGTGGAGACATATTCTAGTAGAGAACTTGTACTTTCTCATAATTTACATGCCCCCCTGAGGCTTCCACAAAATAATCCAAGACATGTTTAAACCTACATTAAATCATTCTTGAATCCCCTTCTAAAAGGGGAGTATCTTCTACAAATTGGGATCATTGATTGGCTTCACCATAAACATTACCTTCATTTCTTTCCTTATTTAGTTTCATGTTGAGTGTTTTTACCACTAAAATATATAGAAATTGAGATGGGGAGCATACCTGTCAAATGCCTCTAAATATTTGGAAGATGGAGTATGGAATACCATTTAATAATAACACTATTTAGGGCCACATAATGTAGGATTTTACCCATCTAATGAAATTTCTTTAAAATCCATTTTTTTTCAAAACAAAGTATAAGAAATCCAATCTCTATCAATGAAATTAGCAAAATTGATCTTTATCATCATGAGTGCATCAATCCATTAAAATATTAATGGCCCATAGTAGGCCCTTCTCCAAGTATACCTTGACACAAATTATTGCGCAAGTGCAAATTTGTGTTTTTGACACAAATCGAATAATGTAACACTGTAGGGTGTTTCCTAATGCTAACAGGTCCTCACTTCTTCAAAAATACAATGGAAAATGTGGAAGTCATTCCCATTAAGGACCGTTGAAGGAATGTATTTCTCTTAATCAAAATCAAATGACCTAGGTACATTCCCCCCAACCCCATGAAGAACAAGCCACTCCTAAATATGATATCTCGTTCTTCCTTTTTTTCAAACAAAATCACAAAGTATCCCCTCCCACAAAATTTTTGATCAAATCACCTTTAATGAAAGGCCTCCATTTCTTAGTTACCCATGTTTACATTGCACTAGGAGAAGTACAATATCCTATTAACTCACCAAAGAGGTTGTGTTCTAAAATATCTAAGTATTTATGACATGAAGTAGGCTATTTTTATGTCCCCAATTAAATAATACTACCAACATTAGGAAACAACCTACAGTGACCTAGGTATTTATGACGTAAAGTGGGATATTTACAAATAAGACTACTTGCAAATAATGTTCCACCAACCTACTTGTTCCCTAGGTTGATATGGAGACTTAAATTTTGTAATAAGGGGATATGGGACCCAAAAGGAATTTATTTGATATTATTCACATTTAAATGGGTCACATAAATCATAAATGGTAAGAAAATAATGTGGAATGGGTTCATGAAGACACTTGGAAGCTTATGGAGCCTTTGGATGACTAGATTCCCCACACACTTGGCACGATATTCATCCAAATTCAAACACATGGGTAATGTAACATTATTGGATGGTGATGTGGTTTCAAATATCATATAATGATACAAGTAATTTGAATATTTAAAGGAGAGGAACATGCTAGAAGACAAGTTGTGCCACTTGGAAGGAGATTTCATGCACTCTATGACAACAAAAGATGAAAGATTCTATGACAAGTATGAAAAATTCAGACCTGATTGCAGAAATATGAAAACTATGACATGAAAAGGCTAAAACTAACCACCAAGAGGTATAATTTTGGAGTTATAGGCATCCATTTGACTTGGGGAAAGAATTGGTGCATGAAGAGGAAGACAAGTATCATGAGAGTTACTAAAGCACTAAGATGAGTTGGAGGAATCCCATGGAAGGAAATTCGAATTTAGGAGGAATAATGAAGTTAAGAAAAGTATTGAATGATGAATTCTATTGTTTTTTTTGTCATTTTTTAATTGGCCTTTGGCATTTTGGAGAGCTTTTTCTTGTCCATTGCATGGTGAGTGTTCACTCTGCTTGCTTGTTAACCAATTTCGAGGGAGATGGATTCATTTACAAGTTGGTTTATGGAGAGACCATTAATAAATCCAATTGGATATTAATGAATGAGTTTTGTTTTCAGTTTTAATTACCATACATTTTAATTCTCATATATTCCCCTATTCTTGCATTCCTTCTTCTCCATTCCCCCACACTCTCATGTTGAGGAGCACTTGTTGGAGTGGTGCTTCTGCTTTGCTGAGTATATTTGGTTCCCAAGATATGAAATATGATGTATGTCTATTTAATATAATTTCCATATTATATGTAAGTCTAAATATCAATGATACATATGTTAGAGGCTCGTATTCCCATGCTCTTGAATAACTAGTTTTCATGGATTTGGATTCAATATTGAAGTAGCTTTATATGAGATTTGTATGAGTACATTTATATGAGTTTGATGATGTTTGGGAAAACATATATTATTTAATTCTCTTTAATTCCATTCCCATATTCTATTCATCTCGAAATCCAAGAAAATCCTGTGTGAAAATCTTGCATTCTCATGCCATTGTATCGCTACTTTTCATGGATTTTGGCATTAATCCCGAAGTAGTTTTATATCAGATTTGTATGAGGGATATTCTCTGAGTTTGATGATTTTTTGAAAAAAATATATGACTTGATGCTCTGTAATTTCATGTACCTATGATATTTGTGTGGAAGTCCAAGAAATCCATATGTGAAACTCTTGCAATTCCATGCTACTAATTCACTAGTTTTCATGTATTTGACTCCCATACTGAATGAGTTGTTTACAAGAATTGTATCAATGGATTTATATGGTCCCTATATTTCACATCCTGATCTGAACCTTTAACTCTACCTTTCATATATATAAATCGATCTAGTTATGTAATTTCCCCATAAGCAATTTCATTGAAAGTTATCAAACAAATGTGGAACTCTATAACCACCTTTCATGAGTAATAACCATGTGTAATTATAGTAAATGGGGTATTATATCAGTCCCCATACTCTGATTATAAATTTGGTAGGGTAGTACATGATTTGGGAATCCCTTTTGTCCTACACCCTAGGGGGGATTTCATCACAATTTCCTAGTCATTTTCCCTTTTTTTCATTAGCCTAAAACAAAATTTAGGAGGTATAAGGTCAAATAAAAAGTTTCCATAAACCATATTGGGATGTTTTAATACTAAACATACCATTTCCTTTGAAATTCAGGACCATTTGGTGAAAGTTGGAACCCTCTAGAGTCATGACTAGTCAAGCTTGAAAATGCCCAAATTGTAATTTTCTCCAAAACTCCAAAAAGGGACATTACAGAGATGAAGTATTGACCCCAGGAATAGAGTTTAAATTGAAAAATATAGACGAATTTGTGGTTTTGGAGGATGGTAGATATGATACAACCATGTATCGAAATGCATCTAGCTTAGAGGATAGTGAAATCTCCCCCACCCCTGGGATTCGAGTTTCATACAGAATATTCGATTGATCAGTGATACAAGAATAGGGTTCAGTTCAAAACATAGTGAACAAGGAATAGTAAACCATATTTTTAACCCATTTTAAGAATCCCACATGTTGTGGAGCAAAGTGTTCCTATGGATGGGGGTTAAGAGGCGACCAACATACTAGGGTGTAAAAACTGATGTACAATGTTCTGCAAGTAACCATAAGTATTTTTTCAAAGGGAATAGAGGTTCAGAATTTATCCACTAAAGGCTGATCCAATATTTCCTTTAGCCCTCGTCTTTCTCCTCAATCCAAGAGACCTGCAAAACAATTTCAACCTTCCTCAAACCAATTTGACTACATGAAAGGAGATTATATTCAATAAAAAATGAAACCCTAATATGATAAGCATCATTATGTAATCATAAGCATAGATTCAACATCAATCACACAATGATTTGGAAAGGAAAGAACATAAAATATTTATTGATAATGGAATAAGTACAAATTTTATCTTCTCCTCATGCTAGACACCTCGCGAAACCTTGATCTGGATCTCTTGCTTCTCTTCTCCAAGAATATCATCCTCCAAGCTCTTCTACACAAGAATATGGCATCTATGGAAAAGGTAGGGGGGGATGAGAGTCCCAATTTCTACACCATAACAA
The DNA here is from genome assembly GCA_001517045.1 of Pseudotsuga menziesii. Taxonomy (NCBI): domain Eukaryota; kingdom Viridiplantae; phylum Streptophyta; class Pinopsida; order Pinales; family Pinaceae; genus Pseudotsuga; species Pseudotsuga menziesii. The sequence continues at coordinate 104,789 of LPNX010156153.1, forward strand.
TGCAAAGGCCAAGTCCTCTTTCATGGACCCCTCTCCCTCTCTTATATACTTTTTTGAAGAGTTAGGGTCAAATAGGGATCACTTACAACTGCAAGAGAAGTTCCAAAACCACCCAAACGACCTTAGATTCGATATTTTTTTACTATTATAGGACAAAATCATAGGTTTACTTCACAAAAGGGGCGAGTGAACATGGTAAACTCGTAGGTTTTACTAGACAAACTTGGGAGGGGTTCAAAAAATAAAAATTTAATTATATTTAGTTAAACTTTGACCCCCCATCAGTTAGATCACCTCTAGTGACTCTAGAACTATTTTTCATGATCCATGAAAACATGGGCGCCTTTTATCACCTAACCATTCAATTAATTGATTGTAACTGATTGTAACCGAGGGAAACTAGTTATTAGCTAATTTAGTGATCTATAGTTGCACTAGTTATCTATTTATGGTGATTCTTTCACTCCTAGTTAGTACTAGAGTTAGTCTTGGTTGGTAGATCCAACTGCATGATAAGGTATCCAAATTCTTCAATTGATGTTGTATTATATATTCACCCATAATGCAAATAATCATTAATGGAAAATTATTCTCTTCTTTATTTCTCTTGTGCAATTTATGTGAAGATTGTTTTTCACCCAAGATCTAAATGGCACAACAATTCTAATCTGGTATCAGAGCTTGGTCAGGCTAAAAAAAAATTGTCTTTCTAGTTTTGTGCAGGTATTCCGTTCTCTCAATAGAAACACAATAGTGTGGGATTATGAAGGAAGAAGATCAGTTAATTCTCTCCATTCTATCAAAATTGGGTCCAGAATACTCAATTTTTTTGTCAACATTCTATGCTACTAAGCTTGCAGTTTGAAATTGGAGGATGCCATCCTTGTATGCATTCATATATTCTCTTGCACAAGAGAATATCAAGATGATTCAAATGGGGACTCTCAAAACCTCAAAGTATCATATGCTTGCTTCTCTTCAAATAAAGAATCTCAAGTCCAAAGGAAAGCTAAAAGTGAAGGAGAAAAATACAAAGTTGGACTCCGAATATCAAGGTTATAACTCTACTGATGAAGGCTCTAATTTCAAGAAGAAGGGAAGCAAGAAAGGAAGATCTCAGTGTACATATTGCAGAAAATATTCTCACAATGAAAACTCTTTCTTTAAAAACATATTAGACATCATGACTTAGTTTCTCCAAAGAAACAACATTGATGTGCCATATTTTGCAAGAAGGGAAAAATATGTTGATCCCTACGAGCACTGTAACACTGTACAATTCAAAGGTAATGATGCTCATGCATTGGTTGCACAAGAGAAAGAAAGAATTGTTGTGCCATTTAGATCTTGGGACAAAAAGAATCTTCACATAAATTGCACAAGAGAAACAAAGAAGAGAATAATTTTCCATTAATGATTATTCACATTATGGGTGAATATATAATACAACATCAATTGAAGAATTTGAATACCTTCTGAGGCAGTTGGATCTATCAACCTAGACTGGCTCTATAGATAACTAGGAGTGAAAGAATCACCATAAATAGCTAATGAGTGTAACTACAGATCATTAAATCAGTTAATAACCAGTTACAATTAGTTACAATCTATTAACTGAATGGTTAGGTGAGAAAAGGCACCCATGTTCCCATGAATCATGCAAACTAGTGCTAGAGTCACTGGAGTTGATCTAACTGATGGGGATCGGATTTTAACTGAAGATAATTAATGACCTACTTGGGTGAACTACTAAACACTATTGGTGGAACTTTGAGTGGGTTCCTATAAAATAGGGATGGATCCCTAGAGCTACAGAATGCATGAAAATAGGTGCAGTAAGTGGCAATTGTCCATTAGTCATGTCCCCCTCGCACTAGTAAAGTGATGAGACCTACTAAGCTAGGGAAATTAAGAAAATAGACTTTATGTGGTTAAAAAGGAGACAAAGGGAGGATTAATAATCCTAACACCCTCCTTTAATCTTAACTTGGACTACCTAGGTCCTGGTAACTAAGACCAAAGGTCACCCATTACAATCTAAATGTAAAGAATTATTTGTCCATGGAAAAAATTGAGGGAAAAGGAAAACCCGCATGGGGAAAATACTTCCTCAAAAATGGACATAACACAGAATTTAAATAAATATCTTCACTCTGACTTTTTTCTTCCCTTGAATAAGCTAGATGTACTGCTTCTTGGTGAAAAACTTTGTATATTTGTTGTAGATTCCTGGATCATGTATCATATTTTCAATGTTGTGTAGAAAAAAAGCATGAGGAGAAGCCCCTTGTAGCTCATCTTCTGGTGATGAAGGATAATCGTATGAGTTCTCTTTGATGTGAAAACATAAAATATCAGTTATGAACATAAAATTAGATATGGAAAAGAGATCTGTGCAATCATATCCTAACCAAAGAACATCATTGAAATTGGTAGGCACAATTTCTAGTTTAGTTGCATAATGGAGAACCCGATCATGAACCTTCTTTCCATACTAATGTGAAACCTTTCTAATTCTATAATAGAGATTATTATGATATTATATATTATAATTTAAGTCATACGAAGTAGAAAGAAATCAAGGTATAGTGACTCCACAATCCGGTTGAGTTACAATAGGAATACTAGGTTCAACTACTCTACATTGACAATTTGGCAAATTTGGTGAGTACAATTATCTAAAATTTGAAATAATAAAAGTTATATAAGACCCAAATGTTTGTAAAATAATCCAAATTATATCTAGTGATATGGAAAACCAACCAATTATACAAAGAAATGACATGATAACAACTTTCACTAGTGATACAATATAGGAAACTGTGGACTTGACTAGTTTTCCAACTAAGGAGTTTGGGAGTTGTAGGGTCTTTCGAGTATCATATGGATGGGATAGATGTTGGAGAAACCCACCAACAAAGCTTTGTCGATAGGGGTTCCTACTCTGTCAACACCCTATAGCACAAACTCACTAAGCATCGGCCCAGACAGGTTTTACCCTGCCCAGCAATGTCTGCAAAGCAGACAAGGTCTCACCCGTGTTGTTCAAGGGAGAGCTATTAGAACTGAGTTTTCGACAGTGGGAGAGGAGGATATGGGGATCCAATGGAGGGACACCATAACTTATGAAATCATTACATAATCAAAAATTATCACACTATCACGGCATTATTCAGGGAACATCATTACTCACATTGCATCAAATAGTTACAGAAACACAGATTCCTTCAACATAAAAGAAACAGATCGCATCACTATAGTAGAAAGAGACTGAATCGCATCTATATAATGCCATTGTAACAAAACAGAGTTGCAACATCATAACAATAGACAATAATTGATCCATACTCATCGCATCATATTAACCTTACACAAATGTACCACATTACACAATTCTTCTCCAAAACCGGAGACTGCATACATCAGGAAGAAACCCAGATAAATCACAGTTAAGACAGAAAATTCTCCATAAAATAGATCGCACCAGATCTTATCCCATACAATCGCACCCCTATATCTCCTAAAAAATAGATCTATAAATAGGCTTACACCTTTACATTGAGGGTCCACTACTAACTCAATTCTAGATGCTACTGATCTATTGCAACAAAACTTGGTCAAAATATACATAAAATATTCAAAAAGTGGTTATCTTTCTACTCATTGCGTGGATATGCCCTTACAGGGTATCGCATGAGCTTTCATAGCTTATGCGATGCTACACAACTCACTTACCCCAAACACCTTACCAATAGGCCCCTAAAATAGTTTTGTGGCTCGCCCTTGAGCCACGCCAAGTTGACAGGGTGTGTGCCAAAGTCTTGTCCTTGAAATCTTCAAATTGTTATGCAATTTCATGAACCTGAAGCTGGAATGTACTAACGATACTATGATAATTAGTGAAATTTTGCTGGATGGGGTGTTACTCACTATCCTTGCTGTTGACCATTTGTCATGTGACTGCTTTGATAGCCAACTGTCCACTGATTTCTTGGAATTTGTCAAGCTACGCACAATGCTTTTGTTGGTGTTCTTGTGCTTGGGAGGCTTACTTCTATAACTCCTTCAGTTCCTCAGCCCGTGTGATCTACACCATCAGTGGCATAGCCTTCAGTGACGTCTTCAAGGTTTTTAGTTGGTCTTCTGCCTCTTGTACCTGCGCGGTTAGCTGATTAAGCTAGTCGTCCTAGACAACGCTCTGCCAAAATTGCATTGTTGCTTCCATAATAGTTTTAGCCTCTTGCTCCATGCCTTCGAACTTAGTTATAATGTCTTCGAATGTTGGTGCTTAAGTCAGACCTGGGTTCTTATACCTTTATATTCACACCAACAAAGAGACCCACAGTGTTGGCCCTTTCGGCAACAACCTCCGAACAGGTTGTAGTCTCACCTGAAATAGCTATGGGGTGCTATAGAATCAGGTTTCTGCAGGCAAAAGAGGGATATTACTGTACCTTTAGCCTTAACACAGAATAATCATACAATACAGAGCTTCGATATTCACTTAAATAGCTTCGCAATTTAGATAAAAAGACAGTTACTTGCTTAACCCTTAACTGGGAATTCACAGTGAAGTTGATACTTAACAGTTTATTTTACTTTATCATTCATCTACTTATCAAAGGCATAAAACATAACAGCACAAAACAAAAAGGAACCACCACAACACAAGATATACGTGGTTCACCCCCAGTGTAGGGGCTACGTCCATAGAAATGCGTTTATATTCAACTCTTTACAAACAACACATTTCTGATCTATGCACTCAGCTGTAGATATTATCAACAACTCAAAGCTGCGCACTTAGCTGCAAAACCTTTCTTCCAAAACCCTCTGCGCACTCAGCTGCAGAGGTTGTCCACGCACTCAGCTGGGACTTAGCCTTAACAAAACCCTCTATGCACTCAGATGCAGAGGTCATCCATGCACTCAGCTGGGACTTAACCTTAGCCCAAAAGTAGACCTTAGCTTCTTCGCATCAAATTATCATCATACAAAAACTTTCGAAAAAGCTCTTTTCTCCTTTACATAAGTGCCTATTTATACAAGTGCACTATTACAATACCATGAGTTTAAACCATGGGCTTAAAAACCATGGGATTAAACCATGGGTTATTTACAAAAAGAGGGGCTTCGACCCAACCTCGAAACCCCTAAGACTATTTTGGACTGCAACTCCACTTACAAGCTTCGCACCAAAACCGCAGAGTTGCCAAAATTAAGGACCTTCAAGGTCTGAGCCCCAACAAGACCCTAAGAATCACCAGTGTCCTGTCCTGGAGCACTCTACTGCTTTTATGGTGGAAGAATCTTGTTGGTGAAGATAGTGAACTGCTTGTTGAGGCTGTGCATGATATCTTCGGCTGCTTGCTCCTTCTCTACTATCTCCTGCAATGTTGCTGAAGATGTTTCGATGGCCTTTTCCTGTGCGAACGCATCATACTCCTTTAATACTTTGAGCTGGTTGTCCGTAACAGTGCTCAACTCCAAGGCCTCATTAATGAGAGGTTACACAGAGCTCACTAACAGTGTTTCTTTCCTTCTACAAGACTCAATTTCTTGCCGGAGCTCATTGCTATGCTTCACCTTAAAAATCTTCTACATAGGAGACAATGTCTTGATTTCCACTTTGACTACATCCAGCTCTGTCTGTCAACGCTTGATGGTTTCTTGCAAATTTTCTACTTCTGGGTTGTCCTACAAGTTCACCCATGCCTCGATGCTTTCATTTAGTAGCTTTGATGCACCACTCACAAGATCTGAGATCTTCGTTGCTGAGGCCTGAATATCTCTGCGACGTTGTTCACTGACCTCTGGTGGACTCTCAGGAATGATGTGAAGTTGAAGCTCCACAATCTGAGCCTCATGTTCTGCTTTCATCTTCTCTACCTCGCTTCGAGATTGTTGTGCATAGTATTTCAGCTTGACTATTCTTTGCTTCGGTTCTTCTTCAGCATGTATGTTGAATTCAGAGAGACTTCGACACACCTCATCCAATACTCGCGCCAGTGTAGCCTGCTTGCTTTCTGCTTCCCTCTTTTTCTGCTCAGCTTCTTCCAACTGTGCTGTGAGGCTCTCACTCTACTTCGTGGTATTTACCAACTACATGTGTGAGTAGCTGTCGTGTTCTCGGATCTCATTCATGATTGCCAATTGACAAAGATGCAGGTTCGGCATAGACAGCTTGGTGTAGTCTATATCAACTGTCATACTCATCTGCGATCGAGATGCTGCATCAGTTATTATGAGGGCTACACTTGGTACTTGTCCTCTGTTGTTTTTGGTGGGCCATTGTCTCGTATTTGGTTACGTGCTTATTGGGTCACTGCTTGCTGTAGCGCCAGTCGCTGTTCTTTCCGCTAACTCCTTCAGTTTTGTAATTCGTTGTGCTACGCCAGCGAGCGCATCAAGGTGTGTAGCTGCAAACTCTGACCATTTGTTGGTTAATACTTTTGTGGACTTCGTCAGAGCCTGATCAAGCTCTTCAATCGTCAAAGCGGGCTCTTCGACGATATTCTTTCCCTTCGATGCCTTAGCTTTCTTTTTGGGTGAAGGCTTCGTAACTTCCTCCACTTCTGGAGACTTGCGCTTATCTAGGAAATTAGGGTCAAAAATTGTCTTTATTGATTCTTCTTCTTCTTCATCACCACCATGGTCATCTCTGCCATCACCACCATGGTCATCTCCGCTCTGCTGCAACTCATCTTGTTCTTCGCTTTCTTCCAGTGAGTCACTCTGCGGCGCTTGGCTAGGACTTGTGCCCACATCGGTCACTGGGGGGACTGGTATGTTGGGCCTTATTCCTACGTCCTTCATCCATTCAGCTGGCCACTGCTGGACTACTGCGATGATGTCTTCCTAGTTCACCACATATGGTAACTTCCAGCATGCATGCTTGTTATCTGCGTGGGCTTGGATGAAGACATTGTACATGTCATCCTTGAAGTTGGCCACTCCAGTGTATTGATAAAATAGCTCATTACTGAGCCACGGCATTTTCAGGATCTCATATGAAATACTCATTGCATAAAAGGTGAACATGTAGTTCGTCATCTGCTGCAAGGCCTTATCCTACGAGACCCAAAGAGATGCATACCTTGCTGGGCCAGGCATCTCCAGAGGCACATCAACAAACTGTGCCTCGGTAGGCTCTCTCCATCCTACCAGTGCAATAAGTACTAACAACCATGAGTAATGAAAGGGTCTACCTTTCTCCTGCGCATCGTTGACATCTTCAAGGAATTCCCTCGCATTGTACTCTGCCCATTTGTAACTGTAGCCTTCGTCACAGTTCGCAGCAATACTGACAATCGGGGCAGGTACTTCCATTAGAGGAATTTTGGGGTCTAAAATGGGCCTCCTAAGGAAAATAATAAAATAATATTGATTAATTTTGGAGGAAGAAAGAAAAAAACTACTTTTTGTGTTCGTATTTTCGACATATCTCCCTGTGTTTTTACTCAAATTTCAATCGGGAGAGCTCATTGGATGCGTAATTTGATTCCGCATCCAACGAGCTCTCCCGATCGAAATTTGAGTAAAAACATAGGGAGATATGTCGAAAATACGAACGAAAAAAGTAGTTTTTTTTAATGACAAATATGTCAATTCAACCATTATGGTTGACTTATTTTATTGAAATTCTATTGGTTATTGAATTCAAACTCACAAAAACTTATTTTGGCACGTTTTCTTATAAGGCCCATTTTAGACCCCAAATTTCCTCTAATGATTCGGTCTGCACTTCCGCATTAATTTGCATGCTAGGAGCTCTGTGGCAAAGCGAATGTTTTGGTGCCGAATTGTTGAGGTTTGATACCCTCGCTTTCCTTTCGTTAGGCCGAAGTGGTCCTTCATGTGCTGCGCCAGGTTCGTATCCTTGTGTTTTCTGACAAAATCAATCCCAGGATCAGGCCCTTCCTTCAACAAGCCTATAATCCTATGAATCAGTTGTCCATCAATAACTATTTTATGGATTCCTATCCATAGGTTCCCATCATGCACCAACGCCAATAGTTGCTTAACCACTATGGTAACCTTTGTGCTGCGACTGAAGTGGGGGACATTTAGCATCTTCAACAAGCCATCTTGCTCCAAGCCAGCAGCCCACTATTTCACTTCCAGTAGCGTCGTACCGGTCTCCGGATAATGGACAGAGTGCAAGTATATCCCCGGTGTGAACTATGAAAACTTCCCACGATCATTCGTATCATGGTCTGCGTACTTGAGCCGATTTATTTTTCCTGTCATCGTTCCGATCAGCTGCACACCCTGTGACAGTGAAGGGGCACATAACGTGAACTTGGATATCCACTGAGGTGGTTGAACTCTTGGTCAAACAGGTGGAAGATATGGTGGACCCTACGGTGCAATGTTCTCATCCTCACCAAAGTCTTCAAATTCTCCAGGAGGATTCATCACGGGATCCTCTGGTGTCTTTCCTGATGGCTTGTGTCTTTCTTCGTTCCACTTAGAATGAAATTCTGCCTTAAACTTCTTCCGGGTTGATCGTGTCTGCATTAGTTGACTTGGCACTGGGGGAGTCTCTTCACGAGGTGCAGATGTAGGTGGATTGCTCATAAGGTTCTGTAGACCCCTCTGTCTGAATTTGCTCAACAATTCCTGAACTTCACGATCAGTTGACATGGACTCAACTCAAGAAAATGCGTAATGCAAAATTTGCAGGCCTGGGTGTCTTCTTATAGAATCCAATGACCAAATATTCCATAATTGTGCATTAAAGACACCGGTTGTAGATCTTGTCCAAACGGTGCTAGATTTCCCAAAATCTCATCATTATAGGCAGTTAATGCAGTTAATGTACCAGCGCCGCCAAATCTGATTTTTCTCCAACGGTCAAATTTTAAGCTTCGACACACCTTTCTTCTTCGGCACAACCACTAACTTCAGCTTCGCCACCATAAGGACCTTCGACACAGTACATACCTTCGACACATCCTGACACCAGTTTCGACAGAGCCTCGAGCTTTGACCCACGATAGAATTTCTTCCACAACCTTCGACACTTCCAACAATCTGCCAAATCTTCTCTGAGAACAGCTTCATTATAGTCTAGTACCTAGTTTCAACTATTCTTGGTACTTAGACTCTTCTTCTTGCTATTACTTATGATTAGGGGGTATAGGCTTGTCCCTGTACTTCTTTAATCTACTTCCATTCACCATGGAGGGAAAAATTTCTCCATTTAATTTAGGTAACTGAATTGCACCACCATCAGTAAATTTCTGAACTATGTATGGTCCTTTCCAATGTGTCTTTAACTTACCCGAGAACTTCATGAATTTATTGTCATACAAGAGCACAAGATCACCATTCTGGAAATGCTTCTTCTTAATGTGTCTATCATGCCATGATTTTTCTCTAGCTTTCTGCACTTGCTGCTGGAAACCTGCAATGAATATGTCTTCTTCTAGTTCTAGTATCCTCGCCATCCTTTCATTCAACATAGATGGATCATCCATCTCTGTGAAGGTAGATATTCTGAGGCTAGGAACAATGTACTCCATGGGAATAATTGCTTCTTGTCCATATACCAGCCTAAAAGGTGTATGGCCTGTCAACTTCTTGCAAGTGGTTCTATAAGCCCATAATACTGCTAGAATTCTAAGATCCCAATCATTTCTGTTAACATTGCAAACCTCCGTCAGAGCGTGCTCAAGAATCTTATTAAAGGCTTCGATAGTTCCATTTGCTTGAGGATGGTAGGCAGTACTCTTCTGATGATAAACTTGAAATTCTTCGGTCAATGCTTCAATAGTATTATTCAGAAAATGTGATCCTTGATCACTCATAAGAATTCTAGGACATCTAAACCTTGACAAGATATTATTGAAGATGAACTTCATAGCTGTAGTAGCGCTACAGCCCTTGACTGGTTGAGCTTCGGCCCAACGAGTAAGGTAATCAGTTGCTGTAATAATGTATCTTGCTCCAGATTTATTTGCAGGGGGATTGATCGGCCCAACAAAATCAATAGCCCACTTTTCAAATGCTTGTAAAGTTACCTGTTGAACTAGAGGCATCTCATCCCTCCTGGATGGTTTTCCTATCCTCTGGCAGATATCACAGCTGTGGCAATACTCTCTTGCATCCTTATGAATCGTAGGCCACCACAATCTAGCTGTCGAAATCTTCTGTGCTGTAGCTTTTCTTGCATAATGACCTCCTGCTGCTCCAGAATGTGCCTCAACCAAAATCAATGGCTTTTCATGCTCCAAGAAACATCTGTGCAGTATTTCATCTAGTCCCATCTTATATAGCTGTCCTGCTATCAAAGTAAAGTCAGTTTCTCTAACCAACAGCTGCTTATTCTGCTGTGTTGTCATCTGAGAGGATGCAAACCCTGTAGACAAGTACTGAAAAATATCCTAAAAATAGTCATCAACCATCTGGATGGAAAACAACTAGGCATCAGGAAGACCTTTGTCCAAACTAGTGGGTTCTTCTCCTCACTCGAGCCTCGACAATTGGTCAGGCCCCGGGTTAAGTCTTCCTGGCTTAACTATGATCTCAAAGTAATACTCCTGAAACAAAATCAGCCATCTGCATATCCTTCCACCTAACACAGTCTTGTTAACCAAATACTTCAAAGTAGAATGGTTAGTGAACATCTTAAAATGAGATCCTAACAAATAATGTCAAAACTTTTGCAAGGCATAAAACATAGCTAGACCTTCTCGTTCTGTCGTAGTATAATTCTTTTCTGCTGTGGACAATTTTCTACTTGCAAAAGCAATAGGGTGATCAATATTACCTTCACTTGACTAGGCCAATACTACACCTAAAGCAATGGAAGATGCATCGACATGAACATGAAACTCCTTATTCCAGTCAGGGAATACTAAGATAGGGGCAGTTACCATCTTTTCTTTCAAAATGTCCAATCTTTCCTTCCATTCAGGTGTCCATTCAAACTTAATATCTTTCTTCAATTTATTTTCCATAGTGGCTGTAATCTAAGCATATCCTTTAATGAATTTCCTGTAATATCCAGTATGACCAAGTGTAGTGCGAAGTTGCTTAATAGACTTCGGAGGTGGTAAGTTCACAATAATGGCTATCTTCACAGGATCCACCATCAATCCTTGCTTGCATACAATGTGACCTAGCAGAAGTCCAAAAGGTGCACAAAAGATATACTTTTTCAAGTTCAATGAGATCTGATGCTATCTACACTTGTCCAGCATAAGTCTTAAACTGGCTATATGATCTTTCAATAAACCAAAGATAGTCCAATCATCAAAGTAAACTTACAAGAACTTATGAATAAATTCCTTAAATGCAGATATGACTACTCTGGAAAACATAGCAGGTGCATTCTTCAGTCCAAAGGGCATAACAGTATACTGAAAAGATCCCATTTCTATAGCGAAGGTTGTTTTATGTCAATCCTCTGGAGCAATTATGATCTGATGGTAACCTAAAAATCCATCAGTGAAAGAATACACTTCTTGACCTCCGACATTGTCTAAAACTTCATCTGTAAAGGGAGTAGGAAAAGGATCATGTAAACAGGCATCATTCAGCTTCCTTAGATCAACACAGATTCTAATTTCTCCCTTGGTCTTCTTTTCTTGTACCACCATAGGGCTGACCCATTCGTAATCTTCGATAGGCTCAATGATTCCTGCAGCGAGCATCTTATCTAGCTCCATCCTGAATTTTTATTTATACTTAGGATTCAGCCTATAAGGGCGCTGCTTCATAGGCTTCGCATCATCTTTCAAAGGGATTTTTATCACTCCTATATCACCAAGGATACCTTTCATTTATGAGAACTTCGTCGAAAATAAGTCCTAATACTCATGGAGGAGTTCAGTCACTTTGCTTACCATTTCTTCGTCCCAATAATCTCAAATGTTAGCGTACTTAGGCATTTCTTCTGATCCAATGTTTACTTTCCTTGTTTTCAAGGGCTTAGTTACTTCAGGTGATTTGACTGCTGGTCCATGTACTTTGCAATGTCCTTTTGACTCAGGAATATTAATGTTGTGAGGTTCATCTTCTTCATCAATGGTGAGGTTATAACATTCTACTGCATTAGCTTCTTGTTCCTTCCAATCAAGTTAGTGCTCAGCTATTTCTTTATCATCAAACACCTTAGTATGGATCACCCTAATAGCTGCGTCCAAAGCAGGGCAATCCTCATTAATAGAAAATGTGAGCACAAAACTATCAACAAGGCTAACCTAACTTACAGTGCCATGGCAAAGCTCTACCTCCGCATACTAGTTCTTTGCTACAGGTTCCAGAGTGTGTACAAACCTATGTACCCATTCTTCACAAGGTACATGCTTCCATGCTTCATAACACTACTCCAAATGTTCCTGAGGGCTAGTCTTACCATTAAATCTGCTTTGTACCTCCTGAGGTTGATCCATTAATGTTGGGCTTAGGGAAGACCCGGGTTTTATACCATTAACTTTGCACCAACAAAAAGACCCACAGTGTTGGCCCTTTCGGCAACAACCTGAGAACAGGTTGCAATCTCACCCCAAATAGCTATGGGGTGTCGCAGAACAAGGTTTCTGCAAGCAGAAGAGGGATATTACTATACCTTTAGCCTTAAAAACAAATATTTATACCAAATAGAGCTTCGATATTCACTTAATTAGCTTCGCAGTTAGATAAAAGAATTTTCTTGCTTAACCCTTAACTGGGAATTGACAGTGAAGTTAATATTTAATAGTTATCTTACTTTAGCATTCACCTACTTATCAAAAGCATCAAAACATAACAAAAACCACACAAAAGAACCACAACACAAGATAAAATGTGGTTCACCCCTAGTGTAGGGGCTACATCCACAAAACTGTGCTTTTATTCCACTTCTTACAAAACAACAGTTCTGATCTGTGCACTCAGCAGCAGATCCATCCTTCAAGTCTAACTACGCACTTAGCTACAGTTCCTTTCTTACAATCTCTAAGCTGCGCACTCAACTGCAGTTCCTTTCCTTACAAAACCCTCTATGCACACAGCTGCAGAGGTCGTCCACGCACACAGCTGGGACTTGACCTTAAAACCAAAAAATAGATCTAACTTCTTCGCATCATATGATCCTCATTTCATTAGATGATCTTGACATCTTTACATGAGTGCTTATTTATACAAGTGCACTATTACAAAATCATGGGCTTACACCTGAAAATTATGGACAATTACAAAAAGAGGGCTTTGACTCAACCCCGACACCCCTAAGGCTATTTTGAGTCGCAACTCTGCTTACAAGATTCCACAAAAACCATGGAGTTACCAAAATTAGTGACCATTAAGGCGCGCGCCCCAACAATGAATCTCAGGCGAAGAAAATTTTGGCAAGCTCTCCAACTATGAATATACTTTTTATGACCATTCCACCATCTAGCAGCTACGGATCTGAATACTGAATCTAGAGTCTCCATTTTCTGTGAATCTGGTACTTGCTCTGAGAATTGTACAATAAAATCTTTTGGGTCTGTCAAGCCATCAAAAGTAGGTAAGATATTTGTCTGTGAGCCAACCCATCTGATAGACTTGGTAATTCTTGCACATCAATGTCCATGTAGCTCATAAAGTCTATTCTGCCAATTCTCTAGGCCTTCATCTGAATCAGTCATGAAAGAACCGCCACACTGCCAATCCATTATACCTTCAGTAGTAGGGTTAAAATAGTATTCTTCTTTAGCTGTGATGTTGTAAATATGATCCAAAACATCCCGATATTCATATCTGAATGGTTTTGTATACCTTTCTCCTTGAGAAGGGTCCAATGGTACTATGAATCTCAAGCCTTTTCCTTCAAAATTCATATGTTTTTTTCTTAAGGTTGATTACTGCATAATTGTCTATTGCCCATTCAATTCCTAGCAATGCTAGATAGGGGTTTCTATCATCAATTATTTCAATGAATTCAAAATATGCTAAGGTACTGACTCCATCAATGTCCACTGGTACACTTGGGAATCTTCCCAAGGGCACAATCTTCTGCTGATTGGCTAATCTTAGTTGTATAGGGGACCATTCAAGCGTAGGTCTTCCCATTTGTTCCCATGTCTGCTTGGTTAGGACATTCACTTCTGATCCCAGGTCTAAAATGATATCAGTCATGTCATAATCTCCTATCTGAGCATGGAATCTCATTTCTCTTCCATTCCTTCGAACTCTATTAACAATTTTTCCTCTATGAGAGCTTCGCTGAGGTTCACAATACGCAATAACTTTCTGTAACTCATTCAAAGCATTCTGATTTCTTAATAGCTTCATACAACTCTGTAAAAATGATGTTAGTGTACTTACTTGATTCGACGAATCTTCTTGAAACTGTAACTGCTGTTGATACTGTTGCATAGTTGCTATTGATGTTCTCAGATCAGCAAAGTCTTTTTTAGCTTCCATAAATGTTCCTTTTTCTCTTCCAACATCGAAGACTGGAATTTTCTCTGGGGTCTTGCGGACCCAAGCCTCGTCAGGTTGTTTCTCCTTATTCTGCACTTGCGTCGTAGCTCCACTCCTTGTAACAACGTTAATGGCTGGGACAGTTCTTTTCTCTACAGCAATCATCTGAACATTCTGAGTAGGAGCGCCATTTATTTCTTGTATCTTGGCTATCAACTGTGGGCATTGATCAATCACATGATCGACTGCTCTGCAATATTGACATGTCGTAGTTGGGTTCTGACAGTCTCTAACTACATGTCCTGTCTGATTATAGTTATAACAAATAACTTGGCCTTGACCTCTTCCAGGCATACCACCATGACCACGACCTCTGAAATTACCTCGACCTGATGTACTACCACGGTAACCATATCCATCGTTGCCTTGTGCATCGGGTTGTACCCTATAAGCATCATAGGTTCGCTCTCTCATGAGGTCAAAGCCACGACATTCATCTTCATTGTGTCCAACTGACTTACAGAACTTGCAGTAGGGATTCTTAGGTACTTGGACATATCTCTACAGCAGATAGCAATCTTTAGGTCGATGCTGGCTAGTTGTTCTACAGATCTCACAATATAGGACAGTAGGGTTAAACGGGTTCGGTGCACCAGTATTCAAATAATTTCTTAATGCAGGACACTGTTCTTTGTCATGACCTTCTATCTTACATCGTGTACACCAAACCTCTTCTCGAATAGATTTCTCTTTTTTCATGTCGCGAAGCTCCAAATCCATTTCTACTAACTGTGCTTGTATTTGGGCTATTCCAGAATTATCGCCAACAGGATTTGTTTCAGGTTTCATAGCAATTTCCAATGCCTCTTGCTGATCAGCAACCTTCTGTTGCATAAGTGGAGTCCTGATATGAGGCAATAGTGCTGCAATGAACCATTCTTTATCCTATTCTGGTCCAATAGTGAAACTAAATTGATCCAACAAAACCTTGAACCTCTGATCAAAGTCCCAAACTGATTCACCTTGCTTCTGCTGAATTTCTTTTAGTTCAGTTATACACTGTGACTCTGATTTAGGCTTCTTGAATTCTTTGATCATTGCTTTTTTAATATCATCCAAGGCATAGTTTTGAGTACTGGAAAAATTCATAAACCATGTCAAAGCTCAGTCTCTGAAAGAGGTGACTAGCTGCTCTCTTCTTGTATTTTGATCCATAATATTCTTAGCAGTCCAAACAGCGTCGCATAAGAACCAAAAATACTCTGGATCTTCTAATCCAGTTCCTCTAAATATTGAGATCTTGATATCATCATTTACATGGGCCATATTGAATTGAGGGGGGGGAGGAGGGGGAGGAGGAGGGCTGGTAATAGGGGGGGGGGACTTTCTGAGGTAGACTGACCTGCGACAAGACTACTTAGGCTAGGGTTACTTTCGGACTACGAAGGGTTCTCAGAGATAATAGATCTACGCTGTGGAGTTATAGGAGGGTTTCTAACAAAAGGGGTTTCTTCAGATTCAAATTCTTCTGGACTTAATGAGGTATAATCGGTATTCTGGCCTAGGGTATAGGATCCAAGAGTTCTCTTGTATCTTTTACCATTGCGAAGAAAAACACTTTGCTCGTCGAATTCACTTTCGCTTCCAAACATAGGTTAGTAGCAATAAATCTAGAAATCTTATTCGATAAGCAATATGCCTTTCTCAGCCAAGATCATTTTAATTTTCAAACTTAATGAATTCAGGTATTTACCTCTTGGTCCTTTGAAAAACTATCTTTCTGCTTCGCTAAAAGAAGTATGTGTGTCGATGGCGAACTCCGTCACAAATGCGTCAAGGGTTCACGTTATCCAAAAGTCAACAGATCTTGATACCACGTTGTTCACACTTTTTAACAGCTTAATTCTTTCTGGGGTCCAGGAAGGAGACTGATCTTCTTTGAAGTTTGTCTTTCTTTCTGTCAACCTGGATAACCACTGGTGCAATTCTATGTGGATACTACCAAATAAAATTTCATAAATATCAGAAAAAATGTACCTTTGCAAGAAGTCATTTGAGCTACGACGAGGATCCTTATTCTCTTGTTCAACAAATTTTAGATAGGTATCTTCAATCTAGTCACTGATTTCTTTTACTAAGGGCCTCCAAAACATATCCCTCCAGGTATGACGTAGATCCCTCTTGAAGCAGATACTGGTTCAACCGGCAACGGAACCAATTTGTTGGTGCTTAGGTCAGACCTGGATTCTTATACTTTTATCTTCACACCAACAAAGAGACCCACAGTGTTGGCCCTTCCGGCAACAACTTGCGAACAAGTTGCAGTCTCACCCGAAATAGCTATGGGGTGCCGGAGAATCAGGTTTCTGCAGGAAAAAGAGGGATATTACTCTACCTTTATCCTTAACACAGAATAATCATACAATACAGAGCTTTGATATTCACTTAAATAGCTTCGCAGTTTAGATAAAAAGACAGTTACTTGCTTAACCCTTAACTGGGAATTCACAGCGAAGTTAATAATTAACAGTTTATTTTACTTTATCATTCATCTACTTATCAAATGCATAAAACATAACAACACAAAACAAAAAGGAACCACCACAACACAAGATATACGTGGTTCACCCCCAGTGTAGGGGCTACGTCCGCAGAACTGCGTTTATATTCAACTCTTTACAAACAACACAGTTTTGATCTGCGCACTTAGCTGCAGATCTTCTCAACAACCCAAAGCTGCACACTTAGCTGCAGAACCTTTCTTCCAAAACCCTCTGCACACTCAGCTGCAGAGGTCGTCCACGCACTCAGTTGAGACTTAGCCTTAACAAAACCCTTTGCGCACTCAGCTGTAGAGGTCATCCACGCACTCAGTTGGGACTTAACCTTAACCCCAAAATAGACCTTAGCTTCTTCGCATCAAATTATCATCATACAAAAACCTTCGAAAAAGCTCTTTTCTCCTTTACATAAGTGCCTATTTATACAAGTGCACTACTACAATACCATGAGTTTAAACCATGGGCTTAAAAACCATGGGCTTAAACCATGAGTTATTTACAAAAAGAGGGGCTTCGACCCAACCCCGAAACCCCTAAGATTGTTTTGGACCGCAACTCCACTTACAAGCTTCGCACCAAAACCACGGAGTTGCCAAAATTAAGGACCTTCAAGGTCCGAGCCCCAACATCGATGGAGGATTTCCTTTCCACAACCTGATCCAATGGCATCGTAGGTTGTACCAGGGCTTGGAGCAACAAGTTATTATCCTGAAGTTGAACCAAATTTTGCCCTAATCGCTTGGTATTTTCAAATGGGGTGAGCCCTGTGGTGTTGTCAAAAATGTTCTGGAAGGCATAAAAAATATCCTGCTCAACTTCACTGCACTGGGCACACAGCTGCACCTTCTCAACAATCAGGTGGTCTTGCACCTTCTTGAGGTCGGTAATCTCTTCAGAAGCCTTCCACTGCAACTCGGTATGTGTTTCCTTCAGCTGGTTGATTTGTCGTAACTTTCCCTTATCCAGATTTATGCGTGAACAAAATGAAAGAACATATACAGAATCATAATCACAGACATTTTTCAAAGATAACAGAGATACAGTAAACACATATTCTATTAAATGGCGGAAATAGAACAGACTGTAATACAATTGCTAGAATGGTGCTAGCTATCTCTTGGAATAGATGTGGATGCTACGCTCATTCATGCCAATATGAATACAAAATGTGGCCAAATGGGCCTATTTATAATAATAATGAGGTTGAGAACCCCAAAAGTCCAAAACCTAACCCTAGAAGATGAACCGTCATAAAGTTTGCGGCCCCAAGGTGGTAAGTTGAATAGTCAACTTCTCGATGTCGTAACTTTTGCATACGATCTTCGATTTGGGAGTTCAATATATTGTTGGAAAGGTCTATCTAAACTTCACAAATTTTGTTCATTCAAACATAGGTTGATGGAAACCATTTGGCCCCCAAATCACCAAAAAACATCGTTTAGGGCCTCAAAATGGCTCCAAAAGTTTAGGACTTGAAAAACCGTAGAAAAATATATTGGAAACTTCCACAATGACAATTGTTTTGAGTCAGTTAAATAGGTGGGTGGCCACCGATCACCATCTGGATCATTTCCTTTGTTAACTACATGTAGAACTGATGTAGCTCCTCTACTTCCTTCTACAGCTTTTTAGTGGTATTCCGGGACTGGACATAACCCTCAATCAAATATTTTTGCTATGACATCAATTCCAGTGCGGCACCATGCTACAATTCAACCAACAGTATAACTGATAGATTGTTTAGATCCAAAGTCACACTCTATATTGGGTGCAGCCGTTGGTGAACTTCTTCATTTCTGGCGTCGATCGCAGTCGGGGAACTTGCACATTCCTATCTCGGGGCGTAGTGATGATCGATGGGATGTCTTGCAACAGAGGTCTTGTCGATGGTTGTTTGGAAATAATATTAAAACTAGACTCTATTCTATCTCTTACCACCCCAAATTCTTCATGGTTTGATTCGCGGATCGTCGTAGTCACAGCCGTAGATGAATCAGTGATGGCTTTGATAAGCCGTTGTAGTTGTTCTTCCATCCCCAACCTAGTCCCACTACCTGCCTTGTACTCCTGACATAATTTGGTGCGAGTCTCCTCCCTCATACGCTATGCTGCATCTTTAGGATCCATCGATGACTCGTTTTTAGAGTCATGGGTGCTCAGTTCCTGTGAGGCAGGTTCTTCAAGGAAATCTGGGGGTAGCTCCTTAGATAACTCCTACTAACTCATCGGGATGCGCCATTCCCCTGGCCAGTCTTGTACAATAGCATCCAAATCTTTCGTGGTGACTTTATAAGGAAATGGTAGCCACTGATAATCAGGGTCCCTCCTGATCTGAATATGAATAGAGTGGGGTCCAATAGAAAACCGAAGGATCCATTGATACCTTACCGCGGCGTAGGGAGAAACTTAAGGAGCGACAACGACGGCTTCCTGGAACGCTTCCCAATAGATCCAGAATTGAATGGCATGGTCCATTTGTCGACTAGGCTCTTCAACCCCCCATAGGTTTTGATAGCGGGCACCGTAGCAAACCTTGACTACCTCAACCACCATTGGTTGGTAATCTTCAGGTTCCATCCAAGCAATGAGAGCAATCAGAATCAATAGCCAACTATAGGAAAAGGGCCACTCTGTCTGAACAACAAGCACATCTTTAAGCAACTGATTTAACAAAAATAGAGACTGATTCATTTGTAACCCCTCAGCACATTTCTGGGTACAGGAAACAACACCTGAATTGCATTGGACTAGTTGATTGCCGTGAACAACCTTGCTAGCCAGAATTCTTGCACCAATGCACACCATCTGCGAGTTAATGTTGTCAGTGAAATAAGCGTGACCATCTCATTGTAAACCAAAGCACTCCTCTAGCTACTTCACAAGTTTCTTATCCGTATCTCTTCCAAAAATATACTACCCCGGGTCCTCCCCAGCCTTCAGCAAACCAGTAATGCTTGCAATCAATTCGACTGTGACAGGGATCAGCTTATTCAGCCAAAGCGTCCCTCCATGGAAACACACCAACAGTTTCTTCACACATGCATGGGATTCATTCAAGCGACCGAAATGGGGCATATTGATGAGCCCCAACAACCCAGACTTGGCTAACCCACTGGCCCATGGTTTCAAAATTAGTTGAATAGGGACACCAGGTGCCATAGGGGCGGATTCATATGGCTCATCCTGGACATCCTTAAGTAAGAGCAAGTCATGATCATTGAACTTGAGCCTAATCAATGCAGGGATGATATCTATTAAGCATGTCATCCCTTTTGGTAGCGCTGGTAACTTGGGAAGGTACTTATTATTCTTTGACGACTGTCGTGGCTTGGCTCTTAGACGTGTAGGAGCGACGTATCCCAAAATATCATGAACCAAGACACCCTGAGGTGTCACAGAATCAACAGCTCCTGAGCTCGACGACCCAGTCTATGCAGTTCCTTCTCCCCGCATTCTCACAGACATACGAGTTTTCCTCTTTTCTGGTGGCATAGGACTAGGTCTCTGAGTCTGCCACTTTCGATTAGGAATGGATGACGAACCCACTAGCATACTCATGATTTCTTTTTCCATGGCCATGGGCCGAATGGGGGACTTGTACTCATTGGAAATTTCTATAGTGCCAAGGCTGCTCAGCATCCCTTACCCCTGAAAACCTAAAAATACACTCAACAGCTTCGAATTGCACTTCACTCAACACTCTGCACATAATTCACCCTCTACTTCTACTCGCGCAATTGAAGAATTCCATCCTATGCATCCTGCACAGTGTTTTATAGACACTTCCAATCCAAATTCATCATTACCAAATCTAACTTCACCATTATTGCTAAATCGAATATTAATGATGCCAAATCTGTCGGCGATCTTACTCTTCTAATGGTCAGATCACCCATTAATGTAGGTCGCTTCAACAAGCACCGCCATCTAACTAGTTTAACTACCTGCATTTATTACTTGATTTGACCACCCCACAGCCCTACAACTGTCACAAAGGGTCAACTGATTACTGCTAACAATTTTAACCTTATGCAACCTCTCCCCCGAGGCTTGCCTTGTTGTGCTGAACTAAAATATTCATCTCTTCTATTTTTTTTTGAAACACCTCAAGTGGTGCGCATCGTTGACCCTGTTCTATAGGGCTTCAAGTGACTCCCATTAATGAGCTTCGGCAACATTGCACCATCTAATTGTTGTAACTGAATTACACCACCAAATGTAATGGATTGAACAAGATAAGGACCCAACCAGTGCATTTGTAACTTACCTAGATGCTTAATGAACTGACTGTCATATAACAGCACTAGATCCCCTATCGTAAAATGTTTGTGCTTAATATGGCGATCATGTGATGCTTTCTATCGATCCTTCACAACCTGTTGCTGGAAGCCTATGATGAAATGATCTTCTTCAAGCTAAATCAATTGCGCAGTGCATTCTTCTAATGCCTCAGCATCATCCATGCCCATTTCCGTGGAAATGCGTAAGCTGGGAACAATATACTCCATAGGCATGACTACCTCTTTCCCATAAACCAACTTAAATGGTGTATGTCATGTTAGTCATTTGCAAGTAGTGCGATAGGCCCATAGAACTGCATGAATTTTTAAGTCCCAGTCATCGCGGTTATCATTACATACCTTGGTCAGTGTTGTCTCCAAAATTTTATTGAAGGCCTCAACAATACCATTTTCCTGTGGGTGGTATGGTGTACTCCTCTTATGTTATATATGGAGCTCCTTAGTTAGCGCTTTTACCGTCCTGTTGACAAAGTGACTGCCCTGCATCAGGATTCTAGGACACCCAAATCACGTCACAATGTTCTAAAAAATAAACCGTGCTGTTGTCGTAGTGGTACAATCAGTGACTAGTGCACCTTCTTCCCACCAAGTCAGGTAGTGAGTTGCAATAATAATATAGTGAGCACTAGTGTGATTAACTGGTGGATTTATAGGATCCACAAACTCTATGACCCATTTACCAAATGGTTGCAGAGTCACTTGCGGTACCAATGGCATCTCATCCCTCCGCGATGGTTTACCAACCCGTTGGAAGATATCATAGCTCCTTGCAATGTATATGGCATCATTATGTAATGTGGGCCACCATATCCCAACACACAACACTTTTAGTGCAGTAGCACAGCCTCCATAGTGACCTCCCACGATTCCTGCATGTGCTTCTTCTAGAATGGGACCCTACTCATGCAGTAAGACACACCGTCACAAAATTTAATCTGGTCCAAGTTTATATAACTGTCCAGCAATTAGTTGAAAATCGGAGGCTTTTATGACCAGCTACTTCTTTTGGATATTCGACATGTCTTCTAGGGTGACACCAGTAAATAGGAACTGAATAATTGGTGCATAGTGATCATCTATGACATCAACCCAAAATAATTTTGCATCTTGCAAGCCATCATCAATATTGGTTGGTTCTTCACCATTCACAACACATGACAGATGATCTGGGCCAGCATTCAACCGTCCTAGCTTTACCACTATTTCAAAATAAAACTCTTGGAACAAAAGTTACCACCTACAGATTCTCCCCCCCAACACAGGCTTATTGACTAGGTTTTGTAAAGCAGAATGATAAGTGAACATCTTGAAATGTCCCCCCAACAAATAGTGCCTAAAATTTTGTAGAGCATAAACCATCGCCAGGCCCTCCCTTTTGGTTGTGGTATAATTTCATTCAGCAAATGATAACTTTGTATTGGCATATGCTATTAAATGATCCAAGTTGCCTTCACCTGGCTGCACAAGAACAACCCCCAACACAGTAGAAGAAGCATCAACATGCACATGGAATTATTTATTCCAATCAGGAAAAACCAATATTGGTGTAGAGGCCATCTTGGACTTCAGGGTGTCGAAGCTTCCTTGACATTCCAGATTCCATTCAATCGTAGCATATTTCTTTAACAGCTTTTCCATGGGAGTAGTAATCAAGGCGTATCTTGTGATAAAATTGCGATAGTAGCCCGTATGTCCCAGTGTTTCCCAAAACATCTTTACATTGGTCGGTGGTGGTAAACTGAGGATTAGCACAATCTTCATTGGATTGACCAATAGACCTTATTTGCATACTGTTAACAACCCTACTTAGCAGAAGCTCGAAAAATCATAGTGAAGAAGAGGTAATGGTCGTTTGCAATACTTTGGTTAAAATTTTATAGTATGAAAGCATGGTAAAAGGTGAAAAACGATGATTTGTCAAATGATCTGACAGTGCGGAGCAAAAAGATGAAGATCAATGGTCTGTATTATATCCACTCCCTAAAAGATGCGAGGAAGATAAGTATATGCGGGCGTTTAATGTATTATATGGATTAACGGTCGTTGATCCAGCCGGATCAGATCTACGGTCTTTATAAGCTCCACTTTGTGAACCTGCGCACTTGTTAAAACAACAGAGACCAGCGGAATTGAGTGCGTGTCACTTGATCTAACGGCAGAGAAATAAAGGTAGATTACATCTACTATTGTGGATGAATCCGAAGCAGAAAATTGCACGTTGGTTAAGACCAGGACGCTCGGAGGAATAGGGTACACGTCACTCGATCTGATGGTTGAAAAACAAACGTAAAATAAATCTACGGTCAGTGATGGATCCGGAGTGGGAAGTTGCACAATAGTTAGAAATAAAGGGAGGTAGCGGAATAAAAACCATTGTGCACGTGGTCGACCGTGGTGCGTTCCAGAGGCAAAAGTGGTTTGGTGGAAACCGCCAAAGGGATGCTTCGGAGTGGGGTCCTATAAAAGCGAAGTTGACTTGTCCCGTGGTTATTTTATTGGCGTTGGACGAGTGAAAAAGACCTGCAAATTCATCAACCTTTCGACTGTCAATTCAAACGCACGCATCCGCAGTAAATAGGTAAGGCTTAAACACCCATAATTCGTCCATCTAATTGCCATTATCAACTGAGTTATGGACCAAGAGAAGGAATTACAAGGGTCTGGTCGAATTATAGATGACAGGGAATATTATTTAGTTGATAGAGACCGAGGGGTGTGTGACCCGTTCCTGTCCATAGGAAGCGTATCAGTCAGTAAAGAAAGGTTATGGCACTATAATTCATAGGGAAATGATGTCTTGAATGTCTGTAAATCCTTTTTATATAATTTTTCTCTCGAACAAACCCTGCATTTTCCAGAATTCGCAGAGTGGTGCGCGGTCAATTATTCTCCTTCTCAAAGAGTCATTGTGATTCAAACTACTTCTCGATTACTCTGTAAAATCAATGCCAAAGTTGTTTGTGAAAATTTAAACCTGCCCGACAGTTACCCTGACAACCGTGAACCTGTAAATGAGTCTATTATGCCTGAATTGTACAAAAGTTGTATCTCTGAAGTCCGTTACAAATTTCTGTCCAGTATTTTGAAAGAGGGTCAGTCATTAGACAGTATTTTCCTGCCTTACCATGTTCATATTTTCAAAAATGAAGTTCAATTAGTGGTATCCCTGGTCTGTCAAATTTTGGGTCTTGACGATGATTGTCGCGTAACTGAAGTCATCCTTGGTTTTTTATTAAAAATGAGTTCATTTGGTTCAGAGTCTCAATCGGTTCCTTTGTTTAGTCTATATGAGTACTTGGAATAAGAAATACACCTTCAGTTAACTGAATTCCCAAAGGTCAGGTTCTTTAAGTTTCAAACTTACTTGTTGAACATGTTGTTGTGTTCAAATGTCACTGAATTACAGTTTTTGAGTACCATCTTCTCTTCTGATTTGCCTAAGCAGATCAGCATGTTTGAGTTTTCCAATTCAATCATGTCAGAGATGTATAAATTGTTGTTCGATGAAATGCTGCCCCGTGTGTTAGAAGATATGGAATGTCTGATGCAGTCCTCGCATGAGGATCGAGCCGGAGACTGGTTACTGCATAAAGATTGTACTGTTTTAAGGATATATGGTTTCACTGGGGAGCCATATAAGTTACCTGCTTTCCTGACTCCCAGAGTTTTTGCATTGGAGTTCATGAGGCAAAGGTTACACCCTGTAGAAGGAGAGAGTCGACGTAGGTCGACTTGAACGAAGACCGACTTAGTCGATCAGCCGACTGAGTCGGTCGGCTGAGCAAACAAATTAATTAAGTCTGCTAACTAATAGTCGTGTCGGTTCACCGAACCGACAGGTAGTTATTTCTGTAACTGTTTGTAACCTGTATATATTAGGCTGTTGAGCCTCACAAGAACTTAGTTCAGTTCTTGGCTTTGTACGATCTATTGAGAATAATATAATCTGTTTATCCTATCTGTTCTTTTCTCTTGTATCTGTGTATATTCTGTATATTTTTGTATGGGTTATTGGTAACCTTATGTGATCTGTAAGATTACAACATTGGTTCCATTGTCGGGACCTGAACCCGGGTCTCTCGGGTCTCCTGGGTCAAGGGTCTGCCTCAGTTCTACCTCGGTCATTTTCCGACTTTCCAAGGCCTGAATGCCTTGTCGTGTCTGCCTGCTCTGATGATAGACCTACCCATAATGAGTCAGCCAATCTCTTAGCACTTCTTCAGTAACAATGGATTCCTCCATATGGTCCTGTAAAAGTTTGTAAGCCTCCGAAAAGGCAGTATGCTGGGTCAGGAGCAGTCGAGCAGTCTCTTCTTTTTGTTCTGCTCTAGTCCCTTGGATATGTGTCTGGATAGTCGACACCAAGCCTTCAAACAGCTGATACGCCCTTTCGAGTGGTCGGTCCGTTGCAGTTTCGACCGGTCTTGGGGTGACAGTTTGTGCAAGAGACCTACACTTGCCGAGAAACTCGACCTGTTCAGCCTCCTTATCCCTGAGTTGTTTCTTTACTGTTTGTGTCCTCTTCTTTGCTTCTTTCGCTAGGGTGTTTAGCAGTTGGCCGACCTCTGTGTCGGTCAATGAACTTGCATCTTTTAGACTTATCCGTAGCCTAGATGGTCGATGCTGGTCTGTCTGTTTCTTTTGTTTTTCAGCATCGTGCTCCTGAGTACCTGCAGTAGTAGAGGTCGGTTCTATGGTCTCCTGTTGCTGTTCTGTTGGCTTGTCTTGCGGGCCTGCAGAAGTGGAAGGTGGAACAAAAGTCGAAGGTGCTTGTGTCTGAAGGGGTGGTTCAGTGGTCAGGGGTTTTTGTGGTTGAGGAGGTGGTATGTCCACTTCCGGCTGTGAAGATGATGGTGGTTTCGGCTGTAAATCAGGTGGTGGTGGAGGTGGTGGAGATGATGGTGGTGAAGGTGGGGATGGATGGTTTCCTGATCCTCGTGGTGATGGAGAATGGTGTTGTGAAATTTGGTCGGAAGACATAATGTTTTCTTCCGGTGGGAGTTGGTAGTCGGTGAAGGTCTATGCATGCCCTGCTAGGTCGCCACCATCGTGGACCCTTGTAAATACTGTTGTTTGCTGGGCATATATCTTTTTGCTCGCTTTCAGTGGTGATGTTGTCCATATTGTTTGTGCCGACTGGAATATTGCAGGTAGTGTTTGAAAGAAGGCTTTGAGTTCAGCGTCCGTGCTGGCCCTGGCCCTGAGTGCCTCCGGGATAACTCTTTCAAATACTTCTGGGGACATGTCGGCCTGCTGTACCGGTGCTTGCTCCTCGACTATGGTGGTCGGAGATGGAGGTGGAGGGGTCGATACAAGGTCGACTATATTTTCAGGTGTCGACTGGGTTTTGGCTTTCTTGGGTCGACCCTCCAGAGCTCCTGCATCAATAAAGCATTGAAACTGGGTTTCAATAGTTACCTTATTATCCCGGGAATCTTCGACAATGTCGAGTGCTGCTGCTGCTAGTTCCTCGTCATCGTCGGTGGAGTCAGCAAGGACAAGCTTACGCTTGCCCTTGCCTTGCTGTTTTTTCTGTAGTTTGATCTTCCTTCTGGCGACGGCTATCTCCTTTGCCAGTTTTTTGATAATGCTCCGAGACACAGCATATTCAGGGTTGTCTTCCTCGACTTCCCCTGTCGGAGTCTTAGCTGGGTCGACAGTCTCTGGCGCCGGAGGAGCTGGTTGTGGTACTATCGGTTGTGCCTGTTCCGTTGGTTGTTGTTGTTCTGTCGACGGGGGGTCCACTCTGGGTGCGGTCGGATGTTTCACTGTTAAGTGCACCCGACTAGTGGTCACAGTTGGAGTATCCTCTGACACGAAAGTGCTGATGTACAAATTTAACTCATAATCCTCTTCCTTCTCTTGGTCTGTAAGAGGCTCGACGATAGAGAAGTCGACTTCTTTGGCAGCTGCTGGAATTGGTATTTTTGTGCCTGCCTGTCGACTCAACTCCTGAAAGATCTGTTCGACTGTTGGGTAGTAGTCGAGGTCTTTTGCTTTGGGGTCTTGACCTCGCATATACCATACTGACGTATGGTCGAGAGCTAATTGGATGTGAGACTGAGCTGGGAGGTTTCGTCGGATGATCTGTGGCACCCTCCACCTCGTCATTCGGACTTTTAGCTGCTGGAACCAAGTCTCTAGAAAGACTTTTCCTTGTGCCAGATCATGTAGGGTTCCTCTCTGTGAAAAGGGTTTGAACCTGTGCATTTCAAACCTTGTGGGCTCCCGGAAGACTGCACTGCCTTCCGGACAGATATGGTACATAACAATCCAAATGATTAAAGAGGGAAATTTTATAATACCTCCTGTCTCCTGGCAGCGTTCGCATATGGTCTTGACCAGGTCTACGACATAGTCTCCCCATTTGTAAAGACGTCTGTCTGTTGCAATTGTGTCGACCGCCTCCAACATTTCCAGTTTTAGGTCGCTGCTCCGACCAGCCAAGGTAAGGGTGACGGCGATGATTTTAGCCACAATTTGTGGCGTTCTTGTCGCGATCTGGCCTATCATCAGTCCCTTCGAGTTTTTTCCAGTCGATGTGCCTGTGAGTTCTTGGACGAGGCCTTCTTTAATCGCAATTGGTACAGGGTCACCCCTGTTCGATAGACTTGTAAGCACCGAAATAACATCCCCAGTGATGTCAATCGGTTGGTCGAAATAGAATCAGCCGTTGTGGTAACGACTGATAATAAACTTAACCGTTGCCTCCTTCGTCCCACCGAAGCTTGCCATCAGTGGTGCGTTGGGGTACTGGAGGATAGAGCTATTTTGGATTTTCTCAGCGGCCTGGGTCATTTTACTATCGACAAAGGCCCACTCTTGGATTTCTGTCCAGAGTTTTTGGAAAGGACCCTCCTGGACTTTGGCATTTTGGATATGTTTCAACCTTTGGACCAAGGGTGTGTCTTTTGCCTGTAACTCTTTTGCCTTGGCCGCGGCGCGGGTAAGCTTGGGTGCCATGATATCAGACTGGTCGGACTGGTAACAGGGTTCGTGGGATTTAGTCGATGGGGGATGCGAGTGGTCTGTGTGTAAGGGGTGTGGTGAATGAACCTTGGGTAGTCCATTATTTATAGGCGTGGGTGTGGTGGAGTGTCGAACTGGTTGTATTAATGGCGGACTTGACATCCCAGCTGCAATACTCGAGTGCAATCTGGGGGATCTGGTTCGGCGCTCGAGGCCATTAATATGTGATGTGACTCGCGAGGTCAACAGTCAGTGTCGGTGGTGAAAATGGTCGTTTTGTCTGGTCGATGAAGATGGTCGATGAAAGTGATGTCGGTGGTCGGAGGGGTGAGTCGCTGTCATGCTGATTGTTTTATAAGTGTACGGTTTTTCTTTTTGTAATTTTCTAACTTTTTTTTATAGGTTTTTGGTGGTCAGTTAAGACCGTTATATGATTTATTTATTTTTTATTTTTATTTTTTAGTTTTTATATCGTTTCAGTCGGGCTCCATTAACGAGCTTCCGAAATACCAGGCCCTGTAATGCTTTTAGTCGGACTGAACCATTGGGATGTATTTCTTCGACAATGTAAGGGCCCATCCATTCTGTGTGAAGTTTCTTAGGTTTACCTTTAACTCGACTGTTATACAGTAAAGTAAGGTCACCGACCGACAGATTTTTGTTTTTGATATTACGGTCGTGCCATGCTTTCTGCTGTTGTTTTTGTATTTCCTGGTGTTGGATGGCTATAAGTCTGTGTTCTTATAGTTTATTAAGTTGAAAGAGTCGATCCTTCCTGGCCTGTTCGACATCGACATGTAGTATTTGTGCAACTATGGGTGCCTATTGTCTGAAGTGTAGAGGGACGACTGCTTCTTGGCCATATACCAGTCGAAAAGGGGTTTGATCAGTTGACCGTTTGTAGGCTGTCCTGTATGCCCATAAAACTGCAGGAATCTTCTCATCCCAGTCATCCTTGTCGACACTGCATATTTTAGTCAATCCTTTCGTCAGTGTTTTATTAAAGGCTTCAATTGCACCATTCGACTGGGGGTGGTATGATGTACTACGTCGGTGGTCGATATGAAACTTGTCGGTTAAATTTTTGATTGTTTTGTTAACGAAGTGAGACCCTTGGTCACTGATCAAAGTGAGTGGACAACCAAATCGAGTAATGATGTTTTCATATATGAATTTAGCAGCTATCTCACTTGAACAGGTCTCGACAGGTTCTGCTTCTGCCCATTTAGTAACATATTCCACTGCAGTGATGATATATCTTGCACCTGATCATCGGGCTGGGACAGGAAATGGTCCTATGAAGTCTATAGTCCAGATTTCAAAGGTGAGACTAGGGTTGACTGAGATCAGGGGCATTTCTGTACTTGGCAGTGGTCGACCTAGTCGTTGACATCTATCACATCGACTGACAAAGTTTTTACAATCTCTATGAAGTGTCGGCCACCATAATCCAGACTGTTGGATTTTCTTGGCAGTTGTGTCGGCCTGAAAATGTCCTCCTGCTGGTCCATAATGTGCTTCATGCATGATTTGCTCTCATTCATGGTAGAGTACACATCTTCTAAGAACATCGTCTAACCCCATTTTGTATAGAAATCCATTGATGAGGCTGTATGGAGCAGCCTTCATAGCTAGGATTTGTTTCCTCTTAGTGCTCAGACCTTCTGATGCCTGACCTGTCTCTAAAAACTGAGCAATCTCCTCCAACTCTGCTGGTATTGCTTTTATATGAAATAGATGTGCATCCGGAAAGTCGTCGTCGACTCCGGTCGGTTCTTCTCCTGTGTCAATTCAGGATAGGTAGTCAGGTCCGACATTGAGCTTTCCTGGTTGGACCACTACTTCAAACTCAAACTCTTGAAAGAGAAGTAGCCATCGAAAAATTCTCCCATGGTGAAGAGGTTTGTTTACAAGATACTTCAAGGCTTGATGGTCGGTGTAAAATATGAAGGGGTTAGCTAATAGGTAGTGTCGATACTTCTGAAGTGCAAATACCATTCCTAAGGCTTCCCTTTCCGTGGTCGAATAGTTCTTTTCAGCCTTATTTAATTTTTGACTGCTATAGACTATAGGGTAATCCATCCCATCATCTCCTGGTTGAGTCAGGATTGCGCCAATTGCTATTCCTGATGCGTCGATATGCACATGAAATTTGGTCGACCAATTTGGGAATTTAAGTATGGGTGCTTCGACCAGTTTTCTCTTTAGTTTGTCGAAGGAGATCTGGCATTCTTCTGTCCATTTAAATTCGATATCGTCCTTCAGTAATTCTTCTAGGGGGTAAGTCATATCAGAATAATGTCTGATGAATTTCCTATAATGCCCAGTATGACCAAGTAAGACCCTAACTTGTTTAGGGTTTATGGGGGGTTTTAGGTCAAGAATAATCTTAATTTTAGCAAATTCAACCTTGATTCCTTCTTTGCAGACAATATGTCCTAAGAGTATGCCTATGGGAGTCATAAAGATTGCAACAGACGGACGTCTTTACAAATGGGGAGACTATGTCGCAGACCTGGTCAAGACCATATGCGAACGCTGCCAGGAGACAGGAGGTATTATAAAATTTCCCTCTTTAATCATTTGGATTGTTATGTACCATATCTGTCCGGAAGGCAGTGCAGTCTTCCGGGAGCCCACAAGGTTTGAAATGCACAGGTTCAAACCCTTTTCACAGAGAGGAACCCTGCATGAGCTGGCACAAGGCAAAGTCTTTCTAGAGACTTGGTTCCAGCAACTAAAAGTCCGAACGACGAGGTGGAGGGTGCCACAGATCATCCGACGAAACCTCCCAGCTCAGTCTCACATCCAATTAGCTCTCGACCATACGTCAGTATGGTATATGCGAGGTCAAGACCCCAAAGCAAAAGACCTCGACTACTACCCAATAGTCGAACAGATCTTTCGGGAGTTGAGTCGACAGGCAGGAACAAAAAGACCAATTCCAGCAGCTGCCAAAGAAGTCGATTTCTCTATCGTCGAGCCTCTTACAGACCAAGAGAAGGAAGAGG
Organism: Pseudotsuga menziesii; assembly: GCA_001517045.1. Taxonomy (NCBI): domain Eukaryota; kingdom Viridiplantae; phylum Streptophyta; class Pinopsida; order Pinales; family Pinaceae; genus Pseudotsuga; species Pseudotsuga menziesii. The sequence continues at coordinate 136,028 of LPNX010156153.1, forward strand.
ATTATGAGTTAAATTTGTACATCAGCACTTTCGTGTTGGAGGATACTCCGACTGTGACCACTAGTCGGGTGCACTTAACAGTGAAACATCCGACCGCACCCAGAGTGGACCCCCCGTCGACAGAACAACAACAACCAACGGAACAGGCACAATCGACAGTACCACAACCAGCTCCTCCAGCGCCAGAGACTGTCGACCCAGCTAAGACTCCGACAGGGGAAGTCGAGGAAGACAACCCTAAATATGCTGTGTCTCGGAGCATTATCAAAAAACTGGCAAAGGAGATAGCCGTCGCCAGAAGGAAGATCAAACTACAGAAAAAACAGCAAGGCAAGGGCAAGCGTAAGCTTGTCCTTGCTGACTCCACCGACGACGACGAGGAACTAGCAGCAGCAGCACTCGACATTGTCGAAGATGCCCGGGCTAATAAGGTAACTGTTGAAACCTAGTTTCAACGCTTTATTGATGCAGGAGCTCCGGAGGGTCGACCCAAGAAAGCCAAAACCCAGTCGACACCTGAAAATATAGTTGACCTTGTATCGACCCCTCCACCTCCATCTCCGACCACCATAGTCGAGGAGCAAGCACCTGTACAGCAGGCTGACATGTCCCCAGAAGTATTTGAAAGAGTTATCCCGGAGGCACTCAGGGCCAGGGCTAGCACGGACGCTGAACTCAAAGCCTTCTTTCAAACACTACCTGCAATATTCCAGTCGGCACAAACAATACGGACAACATCACCACTGAAAGCGAGCAAAAATATATATGCCCAGCAAACAACAATATTTACAAGGGTCCATGACGGTGGCGACCTAGCAGGGCATGCACAGACCTTCACCGACTACCAACTCCCACCGGAAGAAGACATTATGTCTTCCGACCAAAGTTCACAACACCATTCTCCATCACCACCAGGATCAGGAAACCATCCATCCCCACCTTCACCACCATCATCTCCACCACCTCCACCACCGCCTGATTCACAGCCGAAACCACCATCATCTTCACAGCCGGAAGTGGACATACCACCTTCTCAACCACAAAAACCCCCGACCACTGAACCACCCCTTCAGACAAAAGCACCTTCGACTTCTGTTCCACCTTCCAATTCTGCAGGCCCTCAAGACAAGCCAACAGAACAGCAACAGGAGACCATATAACCGACCTCTACTACTGCAGGTACTCAGGAGCACGATGCTGACAAACAAAAGAAACAGACAGACCAGCATCGACCATCCAAGCTACAGATAAGTCTAAAAGATGCAAGTTTGTTGACCGACACATAGGTCGGCCAACTGCTAAACACCCTAGCGAAAGAAGCAAAGAAGAGGACACAAACAGTAAAGAAACAACTCAGGGATAAGGAGGCTGAACAGGTCGATTTTCTCGGCAAGTGTAGGTCTCTTGCACAAACTATCACCCTAGGACCAGTCGAAACTGCAACAGACCGACCACTCGAAAGGGTGTATCAGCTGTTTGAAGGCTTGGTGTCGACTATCCAGACACATATCCAAGGGACTAGAGAAGAACAAAAAGAAGAGACTGCTCGACTGCTCCTGACCCAGCATACTGCCTTTTCAGAGGCTTACAAACTTTTACAGGACCATATGGAGGAATCCATTGTTACTAAAGAAGTGCTGAGAGATTGGCCGACTCATTATGGGCAGGTCTATCATCAGAGCAGGCAAACACGACAAGGCATTCAGGCCTTGGAAAGTCGGAAAATGACCGAGGTAGAACTGAGGCAGACCCTTGAAGAGCAGATTGTGATGGAAAGTAGCAAGCTGCAAAAACTCGAACGAGAAGCTCATCAGTGGGTACAGCAAGCCTTACCAGACTTGGAGAAGGTTGACCACATCTGTCCACAAATGAAAAGACTCCTGGATACCGCCGAAGAACAAAACCAACTGTTGGGTCCTAGCATGGAAAATATTGCAGAAATGCCTATGGCCGAAAAGATGTCGGTATTATCAAGTGTAACAACTCTAACCATCGACATCTAGAAATCCCTGCAGACATGGACAGATTTCCAGTGTCAACTGGCCATCACAGCTCCCGCCATCGTCGAAGTGTGCGTTCAGAGACGACCGACCATCCGACTACATAGTCCCCACCCGGAGCAAGTCTGACAGGTTCGACCGGACTTCATTTTTTTTGTACTTACCTTTTTCTTCGGGACGAAGAAATGTTTTGTTTGTGGGGGAGATGTAGAAGGAGAGAGTTGACGTAGGTCGACTTGAACGAAGACCGACTTAGTCGATCAGCCGACTAAGTCGAGGGACCGACTTAGTCGATCAGCCGACTGAGTCGGTCGGCCGAGCAAACACAGTAATTAAGTATGCTAACTAATAGTCATGTCGGTTCACCGAACCGACAGGTAGTTATTTCTGTAACTGTTTGTAACCTGTATATATTAGGCTGTTTATCCTCACAAGAACTTAGTTCAGTTCTTGGCTTTGTACGATCTATTGAGAATAATATAATCTGTTTATCCTATCTGTTCTTGTCTCTTGTATCTGTGTATATTCTGTATATTTTTGTATGGGTTATTGGTAACCTTATGTGATCTGTAAGATTACAACACACTCAGAAGAAGAACATTTTGGAGCCTTTAAAAAATCTTCAAATATCAAATTCCCTCTCAAGGTTGGCTCTTTTATTTTCAAAAATAAAGGTGCCTTAGTGTTTATTGAAAAGTTATTGGGAAGCATGGAATTTCAAAAAGAGCCAAAGGAAAATTATGATCCTCACCACATAATTTCCCTAAGGAAGCAAGCCAACAAAAACAAACCATTTGAACACCAGTTTATTGAAGGATTGAATGAAACAACGAATCTGTTGCAGTTTATGGAAACTCCAGGGTCCGATGGAGATGCAAGTACTTTACCAGTTACCGTATCACAAGTGACAGAGGGTCCTAATGTTTTGATTAAAAGGATTCTGTCTGAAATTGAAAGCATGGAAGTGGATGAAGATGGATTACATAAAAAGGCAAGATTGTTACAAGTTGGTGGAGTCTCAAGTGAAGAGGTTTCTGATGATTTCAAGAGAGTTTCTTTAGTCCCAACGAAATCTGTACAAGTAAATCAATTTTCTTTTAAAAGTGTAGATAGTTTAGAACCAAGCTCAATTTTCAAATCCAAGGAAGAGCTTAAGGCCAGTTATATGGAGAAAAGAAAGTAGTCTCTGGAAGAGACAAGAAGTTTACTCCCGAGGGTAAGGAATTTAAACAATCTGAAAACCTCCCTGGTTTTTTGCCAGACATACAGAAAGAAATACCTTCAAATTGGCCATGGTGAGCGACAAGAAAGTGACAGAAATGGAACTAAGATTGAATAATATTAGTGTACCTGACAATATATAGCTTCATAAGCAAACAAGTGATATTATTTATTCAGATCTGTTACAAGCTATGATGAGAATCAATAAACTACAAATTTTGGTAGATAAGTTAGAGATTCAATTGAAACATGAAAGAGTTGAAAATAAGGCCAATACCATTCAGATTAAGAAGCTACAAGAAGATATTATTAGTTCATGCAATGAAAGAGATAACACCCATGCTGTTAGAAGAATGTTGGAAGAAAAAGACAATGCTCTCCAAGTTTTGAAGAAAAAATTGAAGATCCCAGGCTCAGAACATGTTCAATCATCCGAATTATTGGCACTACAAGAAGAGAAGGATAAGATGCAGCAGGAGATGCTGGAACATAAAGGAAAAGATGTCGAGTTACAAGAGGAAAAGGACAGATGGGAAGCCGAACAGAGTGAACTGATATCTCAAGTTGCCTTGCTGAAAAGGGACCAAAACGAGGAAAAGGAAATCATGGAAGAATTGATGAGTCAGACTCCTATTGATGAGGACCTGTCTATTGTAAATATTAATAAACCATTGAATGACTTTTATGCGGATGACTTGTCAATACCTATGTCCCAGGTCAGCTTAAAGGATGAAGAAATAAAAGAGTTAAAGGCGGAGAATGAAAATATCAAGTTCGGGTTAGCCAAAATGAATGAAAGTAAAAACAAAATATTGCAAGACAGAAACCAATTACAAAAGAAGTTCAATGAATTGAAGAAGAGAAACATAGGTAAAGGTCCCTTGCAGGGGGCAAAGCACATAATTTGGGACACCCTATCTGTAGAAGTTACAAAATTTAGACACTATTTGAACTTTGTTGATGACCAATGCATATTGATAAATTTGGCCATCCAGAGACTAAAATTGGTAAATGAAACTATGGATAGAAATCCCCTCGCCACAGCCTAGAACGCGCTGAAATTTTTAAATTCATTGACGTACCAGAGGTTACATGATATGGGAATAAAAGACAAGATATCAATAGTATTATGGGCTAAGAAGTTTATCCACAAGAATCATTTAATGAAGACGGTCCAGGACAGAGCTGAGGAAATGGTTTCACAGGTCAATAACTTCAAGCAGGTTTTCAAAGAGATATTTGAGGACGGCCTCCCTTCCTTTTGGGATGAAGAGGGACGCTTGTTTTCTCAGGAGCACTATCACAGCTTGTTATTTCAAAGCCGCATGGATAATTCCAAATTTGATGATTTGGAAAAGGGCCTAACAGGGAAAGTTATTGTGGACAAACTAACAGAGGATTTTGAAATCTTGCAAAAGTTCTTAATTATGAGGAAAGGATTGCCCAAGGTATCATATGAAGCTTACATGGAGCTTGAAGTGTCAATTCAATAAATGATAGAATGTGATACCCCAAGCACGGAGCAGTGGAAATCCGTAGAGAGGTTTGGAAAGACAAAATACATCCTTCATCCGTAGAAGACAGGTGTTACACGCCAAGGAGCTGACTGGACAAGGACATGTTACCAAGTTGATTTTAGCTTAATGATTTGTTAGGATTGAAGCTGTAGTTTATTCCTAAAAGTTAGGAATTTAGTTACAAGACTTTAATTAAGCCGATCATTCAGTTATGAATCTTCTTGGAAGATCAAATTATTTTATGTATATATTTGCATCTATTTTATGAGATGGGGGTTAGAACCCATCGTGTTGTTGACAGTTTTGAAAGGCTTATTATTTTTGAATAACAGAGTGAATGCATATAATTATTAGAGATTCATGTGTCATTTCCATTACAGTCCGTATTTCTTTCCTTATGTGATTGTGTTTTCCAGTGTAACACTTCATTCTGTTTTTCTTCATATCTGAAACACAGTATTAGATGGTTACAATTCATAATGTCTATGCTCTCATCATCGTTTTGGATATTTTATGCATTCTTCTACTAAAGTTAATATAGAATTCATCTTTGATGCTCTGTATTAATGGGCTGTTCATTGTCTCTTATGTCCCACCTGAACTAAATGAATGACTGTGATGAAATGGTTACCTTGCCTTTGATAAATCTCATGTATGTGTCTTTGTGATATTTTTATTTTTACGTGACTCCATGCCCAATGGTTATGTGTTGTTTCAACCATCTATACAAATCTTTGAATGTTAGCTATATCTGGTCTCGTTAAATCTATATTGAGATATCCCTATCTGGAAGAAAAACCAGTTTCTTTCTAAAGTGGTTTTGCTGTTACCTTGGGATTTACCTTTACAACCTTGGGTACATTCTGAGTGCTAACAAACTGGCGCCATTGTCGGGGAACGAAAGTGCATATTTTCCCTGGGGGAACGACAGTGTTTAAAGAAAATTTCTGTGGGCAAACAAGAATTTTTAACAGTAAAAAGGTTGTATATTTGTCCTGGCGACTGCATTGTAAAACTTCTTCAGAACTTAAGGAGTCATTCTGGCTTCGAGAAGACACATGTGAGGTAATTCTGATACCGAAATATTGAAAAGTTTTGAAGACCCAGAAAAGTTATTTAAGAGAAAAAATAAAGAAAAGTTAAGTTTTCCTTTGTTTGGTGCATCATCATCTCAAAATTCTCATATTGATCCAGAATGGGAAGTTAACGCTAGGAAAGGTCTGTTGAGAACCAAATCTGAGTCTGACCTTAAGAATACTGAATTCAATCCTCGTAGGTTAGAATCTTATTTGTTGGATTCCCTCTGGAGAGATTTACATCAAGCCACTAAAGTTGAAGCATTTACCTCTCAAAATACTCAAAGCTCTTCAGTTCCTATGAATCCACCTAGACCAATGGCAGGCAGATTTGCTCCCTTGCATTTGCCTCCTTTATTACATGACCTTCCTTAGAACTATTCCCAAAGAATTTCTTTGTTTGATGGAGAAGGTGACGTAACCGCAAAACAACATGTTGCCAAGTTTGAAGATTTCATCAACTTAGAAGAAGTTGATTATCCATATGTTAAAATGCGGTTGTTTGCCCAAAGTTTGTCAGGTGAGGTAAAGAAATGGTTTAAAGATTTGCCAAATGGGTCTATAGTGAATTTTCAGGATTTCCAAAATGCTTTCCTAGATAGGTGGGATGATAAACAAAACCCTTTGTAGCTTTTATCTCAGTATAACAGTCTCAAAAAAGGAGGTTTTGAATCTGTCCATGATTTTTCTAGCAGGTTCATGAGGGTTTATAATTCCATTCCGGAGGACATAAAACCTTCTGCGGCCGCATCCAAATTACATTATGCTGGAGCTTTTGATAATGACTTTGCATTTTCATTAAGAGAAAGAAAATCAGCAACTCTTGCGGCTATGTTTACAGATGCTCTAGAAGTAGAAGCAAATATGATGGCAAGTGGAAAGATGAAACATAGAGATATTGATAGAAGGAAAAAGGAAGAAATTTTGCCTTCTGCTTCTTCTTCTACTAATGATGTCAAATTTGAAATGATGTTGAAAACCATGGAAAAGTTGATGGATAGATTAACTATGGATAGTAGGGGATTCAATAGAGAACAAGCTGAGCCTCAGATCAGGAATCCTAATTTCAGAAGACCGAATCCTCCTGTTCCTCCCCAAAACCGACAAAGAGATGTAAGAAATCTAAGAAATCATGAGGAACAACAAATTTGTCCACCATTCCCAGAAAATTATGTTGCTAATGAAGAAGATCCCGCTGAAAATGAGATTCATATTTTTGGATAACAGGACTCAGAGATATATCTTACTGAGGAAGAGCATAACATGTTTGGACAGGAAGATGGAAGTGAAGAATTTGAAATGGAGACTGAGCAGTATCAAAGGGGTTATTTACATGCTATGGATGATGTGCAATGGAAAATCAGACTGAGGAACATGGAAGTCCTCATAAATAAAGGAAAGGCAAACCCAAATCAGCCTTCCACTAGTTCTTTGAATGTAGAAAAGGGAAAATAACTACAAAAAGAGTCTTTTGTAAATAAAGAGGTTGAAAATGATGTACAAAGAGATAAAGCAATAAAGCAGGCGGATTCAATTTACAAAATGAACTTTCAAAGCTAAAAATATATGTTCCATTTAATGAGTTATTGAGAAACACTGAATACAGAAGCACTATCACAAAAATGGTCAAAAATCAAGGAGAATGGCAATCTGACATTTTTGAGTTGAACGATGATAACCCTGCTATTTCGTTTGGGTCAAAGGTTGAAAATTTAGAAAGCGAAGAAGTCCCTCCTTTCTATTTGAGTTTAAATGTGCATGATAAGGTGGTCCACAATGCTATGCTAGACTCAGGGGCATCACACAATTTAATGCCAAAAGGAGTAGTAGAGAGTTTGGGATTAGAAGTGACAAGACCTTATAAATATTTGTACTCGTTTGATTCTAAAAGGGTGAAATGCCTTGGTTTGATTAAAAATATGGTGGTAACCCTAAATAAATTTCCATCTAAAACTATAGTCATGGATGTGGTTGTGGCAGATATTCCACCTAAGTTCGGGGTGCTGTTGTCAAGATCTTGGACTTCTAAGTTGAAAGGTAGTTTATAGATGGATATGTCTTACGCTACAATTCATGTTCGAGATGGGAGAAAAATATTATATAGTGAAAAAAGGACCCCTTATGTAGTGAGCAGTCAAGATAAACCTGAAATTCATCACATCTATGCTATTGTTGATACTGACTTGGGGTCTTCCATTTTCTTTAATTATGTTGTTCCACATGATGTAGAAGAGGCATTGCAGAAGAAGTCTGAGGAGAATAAGGGAAAGGAAGTACTAGAACAGGATGCTTTGGAAGCGAAACAAAAAAGGGAAGGCCAGTGGATTATTTACTTTGACGGATCTACTACAAAAATAGGTGCTGGAGCTGGTGTGTATATAATTTCTCCTATTCGGGATTTCAAAGCTTTATCATATAAATTAACATTTGAGTGCACAAATAATGTGGCATAATATGAAACTTTGTTACTGGGATTGCATGCTTTGAAATATTTGGGAGCTCAAAAAATAAGAGTCTTGGGGGACTTAGAGTTGGTGATAAATCAAGTAAATGAAAGCTATCAAACCAGGCATCCTCGGATGAGGGCTTATAGAAATGAAGTATGGGATATGTTGGGAAACTTCTTTATGGAGCATGCAATTCATGTAGTTCCTAGACATGAAAATTTGGTAGCTGATTCTTTAGCTTTGGCCGCTGGAAAAATTGAAACCCCTGTTGCTGGTCAAAGGGAATACCAGGTAGAAATTGTGAATAGACTGTCTATTCCTGATAACTCTAAATACTGGCAAGTGTTCAAAGATGATATGCAGATGAGGAGGTTCCTAGAGCTCTTAGGAGAATTTGTAAATACTCCTATTAACACTGAAAATGACAATGGTGAGAGTATTCAGGATGAGGAAGAGCTTGAGGAAGAAGGGAATGGTGCTGAAAAATTAAAGGGAACCTTAGGAGGTAAAGATATTATCCAGTTAAAAAACAATTTCATACCAAGAGGACTAATTCCTTTAGAAAAACTTTTTGATCAGAATGACGTAGCTAAGAATCCCAAAGTAAAGCCTGTTGAGAATGTTGTTGAAGATAAGAATATTGGCACCGAAGAAAATACTAAGATTGTGAAGTTGTCCAAGAAGTTGCCCGAAAAATAAAAAGAAGAGTATGTGAAATTAATGAAAAAATATACGGATGTATTTGCGTGGAGTTATGAAGACCTGAAGGAGTATGATACATATATCATACAACATACTATTCCCATAAAGCCTGGAGAGAAACCTTTCAAGCAGAAGCTCAGAAGGATAAACCCTAAGTTGCTCCCTATTATTGAGAAGGAAATTAAAAAGTTATTTGATGCCAAGACCATTGTCACTCTAAGGTTTTCAAAGTGGGTTGCAAACCTTGTTCCTGTTAGAAAAAAGAATGGAGAAATAAGATTGTGTATAGATTTTCGGAACTTAAACAAAGTGTCTATGAAGGACAATTACCCTTTTCCAAAGATGGACCATATATTGCAGAAAGTAGTTGGAGCTGAAAGAATTTCAATGTTGGATGGTTTTTTCGGCTATAATCAGATCAAAATATTACCTGAAGATCAAGAAAAAACTGCTTTCACTACACCTTGGGGCACCTTTATGTATGCAAAGATGCCTTTTGGTTTGATGAATGAAGGAGCTACTTTCCAGCGAGCTATGGACATTGCTTTTGCAGGAGAAATTGGGAATTTTGTGGTGATCTACATGGATGATATCATAGTCTATTCAAAATATGACAGACAGCATCTGCTTCACCTGGAGAAAGTTTTCATGAAATGTAGGAAGTTTGGCATATCATTGAATCCAAAGAAGTCCAATTTTGCATTGGAAGAAGGAAAGTTGTTGGGCCATATAATATCAAAGGATGGAATAAAAATTGATCCTGAAAGAGTGATTGCAATTCTGAAAGTGGGTGAACCTAGGAGTAAAAAAGAGATACAATCATTCTTGGGGCAGGTAAATTTTTTGAGAAGGTTTGTGCTAAGTTTTGCTGAGATCTTAATGAACATCACAAATATGTTGAAGAAAGGTCACGAGATAAAATGGAGTGCTGAAGCTAGAAAGTCTTTTTGGGAAATCAAAAAGGCAATATCAGAGGGTCCTGCGTTGGTGAGCCCAGATTTTACCAAAAACTTCTCACTATTTTCATATGCTTCAGAATATACTATAGCAGCAGTTCTGTTACAAAAAAATAATGAGAATTTGGAACAGCCCATAGCATTTTTTAGCAAAATGTTAAGGGATGGAGAATTAAAATATGACATTATGGAGAAACAAGATTATGCCTTAGTCAAAGCATTGAGGGATTTTAGAGTGTATATTCTGCATTCACATATAATTGCACATGTTCCATCTGCTGCAGTAAAGGGAATCTTGACACAACCAGATACAGAAGGTAGAAGAGAAAAATGGATTGCTACATTGTTGGAGTATGATATCGAAATAAAGCCCACCAAGTTGATTAAAGGACAAGGGTTAGCTAAAATGATGGCTAATTCAAATTGTGAAGCTTTGCAAATTAATTTCTTATCTCATCAAGCTAATCAGTTAGATACAGAAGTGGAAGTAATGGCTGATTTTGTGGCTTCTCCATGGTATGCTGATATTGTATATGTCCTTCGAAATTTGCAAGCACCGGAGGGATTGAGTAAGTCAAGAGCCCGATCCATAAAATTAAAAGCTGCCAAATTTTGTATTCTAAATCAATATCTTTATTGGAAAGACCCCGGAGGAGTGTTGCTGAATTGTCTTTTGGAAAATGAAGCTCAGCATATAGTCAAAGAATTTCATAAGGGAGATTGTGGGGGGCATCATTTTTGGAAGGTGACGGCAAACAAAATTCTAAGAGCAGGCTATTATTGGCCTACATTATTCTTAGATGTGTATAAAGAAACTAGTAAGTGTCATCAATGCCAAATTTTTTACGGAAAAAGAAAAGTACTTCCTCTCCCTTTGAATCCCATAACAGTAGAAGCTCCTTTTCAACAGCGGGGTTTGGATTTTATTGGTGAAATAAATCCCAATTCATCAAGACAACACAAATGGATTGTGACAGCTACAGATTATTTTACAAAATGGATTGAAGCTATCCCCACTAGAAGAGCCACAGAGAATGTAATCATGGATTTTCTCGAGGAAAATATATTGGCTCGATTCGGGTGCCCCAGAAGAATAGTAACAGATAATGCAGCTACATTTAAATCCAAGAAAATGATTGATTTCTGTCATAAGTACCATATAAGCCTCAATCATTCAACTTCCTATTATCCCCAGGGAAATGGGTTGGCAGAATCCTCTAATAAAATCCTAGTGAGGATCATCAGGAAGCTGTTAGAAGATAACAAAAGGTCCTGGCACACCAAGCTCAAGTATGCTCTCTGGGCCGACAGGATTAGTACCAAAAGGGAAATTGGCATGTCTCCGTTCCAACTGGTGTATGGGACTGAAGTTGTTTTTCCAGCATCATTAGGCCGTGTCCCAGTCATGAGGTATTTCCAAGATTAGCAAGAAGAACCAAATCATATGCAAAGGAGGATAAATCAGATTATTGAACTGGATGAGCAAAGGAATAAAGCTTATGACAGGGTGCAATCACATCAGGAGAAAATGAAAAGTACTTTTGACAGGAGAATCAAAGAAGAGCAGTTTCAGATTGATGATTTAGTCCTAAAGTGGGATGCTCCGAAAGAGGACAAACATGGGAAATTTGACCATATGTGGGTAGGTCCTTATGTTTTTACTGGTTACAGAGGGAAAAATGCATTTCTGCTGGAATATCCGAACGGGGTTCTTCTGGATAGTAATCCTGTCAATGGAAGGTACCTAAAACATTACCTGTCCTAAGGAGGAAGGTAAAATTTGTACTATAGCCTGTAAATACTTCTTTCTCTTTACAAAGTTAACATGAATGGTAAGCCTAATGTATTTGAAGCCCGCAGTGAAGGCCCTAAGGTACAGGAGGTGTGCTTTCCCTTTCTCAAAACAAAAAATAATATATCTACAAAAAACAAAAGATGAGTTTTTTGGGAGTTATTGTGAAAAATAAAAAACAGGCACCTGGTCTATGAGTCCTTTGATACCTCGCGGGGAGGATATCATCCCCAGATGGAGCCAGTTGTTAACAACCCTACTTAGCAGAATCTTGAAAAATCATAGTGAATAAGAGGTAATGGCCATTTGCAATACTTTGGTTAAAATTTTATAGTATGAAAGCATGGTAAAAGGCGAAAAATGATGATTTGTCAAAGGATCTGACGGTGCAGAGAAAAAAGATGAAGATCAATGGTCTGTATTATATCCACTCCCTAAAAGATGCGAGGAAGATAAGTATATGTGGGTGTTTAATGTAGTATATGGATCAATGGTCATCGATCCAACCGGATGAGATCTACGGTCTGTATAAGCTCTGCTTTGTGAACCCGCGCGCTTGTTAAAAAAACGGAGCCCAGCGGAATTGAGTGTGTGTCACTTGATCTAATGGTGGAGAAATAAAGGCAGATTACATCTACGATTGTGGATAAATCCGGAGCAGAAACTTGCACGTTGGTTAAGACCAGGACGCTCGGCGGAATTGGGTACACGTCACTCGATCCGATGGCTGAAAAAGAAAGGTAAAATAAATCTACGGTCAGTGATGGATCCGGAGTGGGAAGTTGCATGGTAGTTAGAAATAAAGGGCAGTAGTGGAATAAAAACCATTGTACATGTGGTCGACCATGGTGCGTTCCAGAGGCAAAAGTGGTTTGGTGGAAACCGCCAAAGGGACGCTCCGGAGTGGGGTCCTATAAAAGCGAAGTTGACTTGTCCCATGGTTACTTTATTGGCGCCGGACGAGTGAAAAATACCTATAGATTCTTCAACCTTTCTACTTTCAATTCGAACTCACGCAGCTGCAGTAAACAGGTAAGTCTTAAACACCCATAATTCGTCCATCTAATTGCCATTATCAGCTGAGTTATGGACCAAGAGAAGGAATTGTAAGGGTTTGGTTGAATTATAGATGACAGGGAAGATTATTTAGTTGATAGAGACCAAGGGGTGTGTGACCCGTTCTTATCCATAGGAAGCGTATCAGTCAGTAAAGAAAGGTTATGGCACTATAATTCACAGGGAAATGATGTCTTGAATGTCTGTAAATCCTTTTTATATTATTTTGCTTTCGAACAAAACCTGCATTTCCAGAATTCGCAGAGTGGTGCGCGGTCAATTATTCTCCTTATCAAAGAGTCATTGTGAGTCAGTCTACTTCTCGAATACTCTGTAAAATCAATGCCAAAGTTGTCCGTGAAAATTTAAACCTGCCCGACAGTTACCCTAACAACCGTGAACCTGTAAATGAGTCTATTCTGGCTTAATTGTACAAAAGTTGTATCTCTGAAGTCCATTACAAATTTTTGTCCAGTATTTTGAAAGAGGGTCAGTCATTAGACGATCTTTTCCTGACTTATCATGTTCATATTTTCAAAAATGAAGTTCAATTAGTGGTATCCCTAGTCTGTCAAATTTTGGGTCTTGACGATGATTGTCGCGTAACTGAAGTCATCCTTGGTTTTTTATTAAAAATGATTTCATTTGGTTCAGAGTCTCAATCGGTTCCTGTGTTCAGTCTAGATGAGTACTTGGTAGAAGAAATACACCTTTAGTTAACTGAATTCCCAAAGGTCAGGTTCTTTAAATTTCAAACTTACTTGTTGAACATGTTGCTGTGTTCAAATGTCACTGAATTACAGTTTTTGAGTACCATCTTCTCTTCTGATTTGCCTAAGCAGATCAGCATGTTTGAGTTTTCCAATTCAATCATGTCAGAGATGTATAAATTGTTGTTCGATGAAATGCTTCCCCATGTGTTAGAAGATATGAAATGTCTGATGCAGTCCTCGCATGAGGATCGAGTCAGAGACTGGTTCCTGCATAAAGATTGTACTATTTTAAGGATATATGGTTTCACTGGGGAGCCATATAAGTTACCTGCTTTCCTGACTCCCAAATTTTTTGCATTGGAGTTCATGAGGCAAAGGTTGCACTCAGAAGAAGAACATTTTTGGAGCCTTTAAAAAATATTCAAATATCAAATTCCCTCTCAAGTTTGGCTCTCTTATTTTCAAAAATAAAGGTGCCTTAGTGTTTATTGAAAAGTTATTGGGAAGCATGGAATTTCAAAAAGAGCCAAAGGCAAATTATGATCCTCACCACATAATTTACCTAAGGAAGCAAGCCAACAAAAACAAACCATTTGAACACCAGTTTATTGAAGGATTGAATGAAACAACAAATCTGTTGCAGTTTATGGAAACTCCAGGGTCCGATGGAGATGCAAGTACTTTACCAGTTACCGTATCACAAGTGACAGAGGGTCCTAATGTTTTGATTAAAAGGAGTCTGTCTGAAATTGAAAGCATGGAAGTGGATGAATATGGATTACATAAAAAGGCAAGATTGTTACAAGTTGGTGGAGTCTCAAGTGAAGAGGTTTCTGATGATTTCAAGAGAGTTGCTTTAGTCCCAACTAAATATGTACAAGTAAATCAATTTTCTTTTAAAAATGTAGATAGTTTAGAACCAAGCTCAATTTTCAAATCCAAGGAAGAGCTTAAGGCCAGTTATATGGAGAAAAGAAAGCAGTCTCTGAAAGAGACAATAATTTTACTCCCGAGGGTAAGGAATTTAAACAATCCGAAAACCTCCCTGGTTTCTGCCAGAGATACAGAAAGAAATACCTTCAAATTGGCCATGGTGAGCGACAAGAAAGTGACAGAAATGGAACTAAGATTGGATAAGATTAGTGTACTTGACAACATATAGCCTCATAAGCAAACAAGTGATATTATTTATTCAGATATGTTACAAGCTATGATGAGAATCAATAAACTACAAATTTTGGTAGATAAGTTAGAGAATCAATTGAAACATGAAAGAGTTGAAAATAAGGCCAATACCATTCAGATTAAGAAGCTACAAGCAGATATTATCAGTTTAGGAAATGAAAGAGATAACACCCAAGCTGTCAGAAGAATGTTGGAAGAAAAAGACAATGCTCTCCAAGTTTTGAAGAAAAAATTGAAGATCCCAGGGTCAGAACATGTTCAATCATCCGAATTATTGGCACTACAAGAAGAGAAGGATAAGATGCAGTAGGAGATGATGGAACATAAAGGAAAAGCTGTCGAGTTACAAGAGGAAAAGGATAGATGGGAAGTCGAACAGAGTGAACTGATATCTCAAGTTACCTTGCTGAAAAGGGACCAAAATGAGGAAAAGGAAATCATGGAAGAATTGATGAGTCAGACTCCTATTGATGAGGACCTGTCTATTGTAAATATTGATAAACCATTGAATGATTTTTCTGTGGATGACTTATCAATACCTATGTCCTAGGTCAGCTTAAAGGATGAAGAATTAAAAGAGTTAAAGGTGGATAATGAAAAGATCAAGTCCGAGTTAGCCAAAATGAATGAAATTAAAAACAAAATATTGCAAGACAAAAACCAGTTACAAAAGAACTTCAATGGATTGAAGGAGAGAAACATAGGTAAGGGTCCCCTGCAGGGGGCGAAGCACATAATTTGGGACACCCTATCTATAGAAGTTACAAAATTTAGACACTATTTGAACTTTTTTGATGACCAATGCATATTGATCAATTTGGCCAACCAGAGACTAAAATTGGTAAATGAAACTATGGATAGAAATCCCCTCACAACAACCCATAACGCACTGAAATTTTTAAATTCATTGACGTACCAGAGGTTACATGATATGGGAATAACAGACAAGATATCAATAGTATTATGGGCTAAGAAGTTTATCCACAAGCATCATTTAATGAAGACGGTCCAGGACAGAGTTGAGGAAATGGTTTCACAGGTCAATAAGTTCAAGCAGGTTTTCAAAGAGCTATTTGAGGATGGTGTAGCTAGGGTTTTCACCCTAGCTTGTGCTGATGAGCACCTACTAAGGAATCTAGAATCCTTAGTAGCAGTTCAATGATGTAAACAAAAATAGACTGAAACCAAAAACTAAGCTAAAGCGGTAAAAAGTAAATAACATGAAGCAAAAACAGTAAA
>LPNX010156153.1:152128-221502 GCA_001517045.1 Pseudotsuga menziesii
CAAACGGCCTCCCTTCCTTTTGGGATGAAGAGGGACGGATGTTTTCTTAGTAGAACTATCACAGCTTGTTAGTTCAAAACCGCATGGATCATTCCAAATTTGATGAATTGGAAAAGGGCCTAACAGGGAAAGTTATTGTAGAAAAACTAATAGAGGATTTCAAAATCTTGCAAAAGTTCTTAATTATCAGGAAAGGATTGCCCAAGGTATCATATGAAGCTTACATGGAGCTGGAAGTGTCAATTCGATAAATGATGGAATGTGATACCCCAAGCACGAAGTAGTGGAAAGCCGTAGAGAGCTTTGGAAAGACAAAATACATCCTTCATCCGTAGAAGACAGGTGTTACGTGCCAAGGAGCTGACTGGACAAGGACATGTTACCAAGTTGATTTTAGCTTAATGATTTGTTAGGATTGAAGCTGTAGTTTATTCCTAAAAGTTAGGAATTTAGTTACAAGACTTTAATTAAGCCGATCATTCAGTTATGAATCTTCTTGGAAGATCAAATTATTTTATGTATATATTTGCATCTATTTTATGAGATGGGGGTTGGAACCCATCGTGTTGTTGACGGTTTTGAAAGGCTTATTATTTTTGAATAACAGAGCGAATGCATAGAATTATCAGAGATTCATGTGTCATTTCCATTACAGTCTGTATTTCTTTTTTTATGTGATTGTGTTTTCCAGTGTAACACTTCATTCTGTTTTTCTTCGTATCTGAAACACGGTATTAGATGGTTAGAATTCATAATGTCTATGCTATGATCATCATTTTGGATATTTTATACATTATTTTACTAAAGTTAATATAGAATTCATCTTTGATTCTCTATAGTAATGGGTTGTTCATTGTCTCTTTTGTCCCACCTGAACTAAATGAATGACTGTGATGAAATGGTTACCTTGCCTTTGATAAATCTCATGTATGTGTCTTTGTGATATTTTTATTTTTACGTGACTCCATGCCCAATGGTTATGTGTTGTTTCAACCATCTATACAAATCTTTGAATGTTATCTATATCTGGTCTCATTAAATCTGTATTGAGAGATCCCTCTCTGGAAGAAAAACCAGTTTCTTTCTAAAGTGGTTTTGCTATTACCTTGGGATTTACCTTTACAACCTTGGGTACATTCTGAGTGCTAACACATACGATGTGCCCAAGTAGCATGCCAAAGGGTGCACAGAAAGTACATTTTTCTGAATTCAATGCAATATGATGCTGTCTACACCGTTCCAGCATCAATTGTAGATTGTCCACATGGTCTCTAATCAGGCCATAGATGGTCCAGTCATCCATCTTTACCTGTAGGAATTTTTGAATAAAATATTTAAATACAGCGACAACTACATGGGAGAATATAGAGGGTGCATTATTTAGCCCAAATGGCATGATGGTATATTGGAAACAACCCCACTCAATGACAAACGTAGTCTTATGGCGATCCTCCTTCACAATCCAGATCTGGTGGTATCCCAAAAAGCCATCTGTGAAGGAATATATCTCCTGGCTGCCTACACCTTCCAGGACTGCATCTGTGAAAGGGGTTGGGAACAGATCATGTACACATGCATCATTCAACTTTCTCAGATCAACACAAATATGGATTTCACCAATCTTCTTGCCTTGGACCACCATCAAGCTTATCCACTCTGATTCTTCTACAGGTTCAATGATCCCAGCATCGAGCATCCTATCTATCTTAGATTTCACGCTATCCTTGTATCATGGGTTCAGTCTATATGGCCTCTGGCATACTGGTTTTGCATCTATCTTGAGTGGAATCTTCATTTCCCCTAAGTCGTCAAGTATCCCATTCATTTCTGAAAATCATGTTGGGAAAAGTTCCTGGAATTCATGCAGTAGATCTGTGATTTTGGCCATCATCTCTTCACCCCAATTGTCTTCAACATTAGCAAATTTTAGATTCTCTGCCTACCCAATGTTAACTTTTTGGATCCTCAGTGGCTGGTTCATTGAGTCCATAGGTACGTCAGGAGCTTTGACACCACAACTTCCTTCGGACTCTGGAATATTAACATTCTACAGCTCGTCATCATCTTCAGGTTCTTCAGATAAGTTGTAACACGTCATCATGGATTGGATGGAGAAATTTGCATGTGGATCAATTGGGTATGCAATAGGGATGAATTTTAGTACTTCATCATAGATAATGTGTAAAGCGTTACATACCTCGGGGTTGGCATCTCAGAATCTAAACGTTTGCATAAAGCAAACTGACAACTCTTCCCAAGTTGTAATGGTTCTGCGTAATTCTACTGCCACATACCAAGATCTTGGCATCTCTTCTAGAGTATGAACAAAAGCATGAACCCACTCATCTCTAGTTCATGATGTCCATAAAGTATGACACTCGATCAAATGACTGGTGGGGTCATTTCTTCCATCATATCTCCCTGCATGATATACCTCCACATCACCAAAGAAGACCATCATCAATCTGTGGCACTGTTCCTAGTCATGGATCATCCATTTGTGTCACCCACCATCGATCCGGAGTAGCCTTCAGTGCTACATCAAGAGCCAGTATCCTTTGTGGTTCAAACACTTTTTCTTCAAATTCTTGAAAGAACTTAGATAGTCCTGATAGTCCTTCATAAATTGGAAACTCGATAGTCTCATTCGCAACATGTTGGAGAGACTGTGTAATCAACCCACATTTTTTGAATGATACCTCATGCAATCGATTCTGCCAATTTTCTAGAGCATCGTCAGAGTCGGAGGATGTGGAAATTGTGCTGCTCCATCCAATTTCACCATCGAAAATAGGATGGATATAGTCCTTAGATATTTTATAAGCATGATCCCAACTTCTTCGAACATCATCCTTTATAGGTTCGATATATCGTTGTCCTTCCTGAGGGTCCATAGGAGTAATGACCCTAACATCCTATTTTTCAAATGTCATAACATGTTTTTTGAAGTTGATAACTACCATGCTATAATTAGCCCATCCAATTCCTAGTAGCATGGGATAGGAACCACCATCTCCCACAACTTCTATCATATCAAAATCAACAGATGTTTTCATACCTTCAATGTCAACAACCAAGTTTGAAACACGACCAATGGAATAAACCTTCACCTGGTTTGTTAAACACAATTGTATTAGTGACCATCCCAATGTTGGATTTCCCATCAATTGCCAGGTTTGCTTCATTAGAATGTTTACATCTCATCCAAGGTCTAGTAAGACCGAGTCAACCTCATAATCTCCATTTTGGATATTCATACTCATCTCCTTGCCTATCTTCCTTTTTTGCAAGGAATTCACAGCAAAGTCCTTCACTGTCTTATCCATGTGGTGCAATAATGTCTCAAGCTTGACAAGGGCGTTCGAATCCCTCACTAGCGATAGACAACTTTCAAAAAATTCCGCAAGGTACCATGCTACCGTGATGGTCCTACCTCTACAGATGGATCGAAAGAAAATGGCATATCAACAATTGGTAACTTACCCGGATTTCTCTCGATTACATTCTTTGCATCAAAGAAGGTATCTTTCTCTATTACAACATCAAATATGACCTTCTTCTTACTAGCGAGATGAACTTGTAGCCGTGGTCCATTGTCTCCAGTTGTCACAATAGCATGAGTGACAATCCCAATGTCAACATCCTTCATCCACAACTCGGCCTGAATAGTGGCAACTGTCAATCCTTGATTCAAGTTCAATGGTGGGTTCTAATTCAATGGTTGAATCATTAGTTTGTTCTGTGTCTGAGGTGGGTTTTGAGTTTGAGTCTGCGATGGGACCTAATTCTGCATTATCGACTGGTTCTATACTTGGAATGTAGGTTGATTCTGATTCTGTACATTTTGTAACTGAGGAATTTGTCCTGCCTACCATTTTGAAATTAACTAAGGGCAACTTTCAACATTATGATCACTAGCTGCATAGTATGTGTACTGCACATGAACGCACTCCCTCTGATAATTCCCAAATACCCCACAGGTGTAGCATTGGATTGATTCATGACCTTGTCCTTCTCCTCGGAAAAATCCTCCTTCTCAACCTCTAAACCCTTCGTGGAATCCTCCTCAGATTCCTCCTTGCTGAAACTGTGGTTGGGCCATTTGTTTCCTTGGTGGGTTGGGTTACTGTTGAACATATTGCACGGCTTGAACATATTGTCGTTGATTATACTGTAGTCGCTGTGCATGGTTATACTGTGGTTGTACCACCATCTGCGACTGAGGTGCAAACTGTGGCTGTGCTATAAACTGTTGATGTGGTTATGCAAGGACAAACTACAATGGAGGTAGTTGTTTATATGGTACCTCTACTGCTGGTTTTACTACTTGCGGCTGTGCTTGCACTATCCAAGGGTCCTCCCATTTCACAAAGTATGAATCACACGTCCTTTCGTGGAGCAAATCATAAGCTCAGCAGTTTTGGTCGTCATGTCCAACTGACCGACAAAATGTACAGTACAATTTTTCTACTTTGGTAAACATCTTCTACATGTAATCATAGTTCTTGTGTCAATTCCCATAGACCTGATAGATGAGACACCATGGTGCACCAGCACCACTCAATAGATTGGGGGCTCCTGATAGCAAATAATTCTGAAATGTTGGAAAAGTATCATTGGTATGTCTGCTTGTATGGCAATGGGTGCACCAAATATCATCACAATATTCCTTGGCCTTTTTTATGTCTTGCAATTGCTACATCAAATTGGTCTATTGCGCCTGAATCTGATTCATTCCAATAGCGGTTTCCCCTACTAGCGATTCCTCCAATTTCATCATGGTCTCCAAAGCCTCACTCTACATCGCAATCTTTTGCTGCATTAATGGTTTTTGGATATGAGGGACAAGCGCCGCGATAAACCATTCTTTATGCTGAACATCACTCATCTGGAAACTAAACCAAGACATCAGTGTCTTAAACCATTGATCAAAATCCCAAATCATTTCATTGGGGAATTGTTTGATCTCTTTTAATTCATTAATGTATTGAGCTTCGGACTTCGGCTTCTTAAATTCCTCAAATAGCCATGTTCTGATCTCGTCTAGTGTTTTTGCAGTACCTCCCTGAGGCACCCGTATGAATCTCATAAACCATTCCAACACGCGGCCCCTCAAAGTAGTGGCTAGCAGACTTTTCTTGACATCATCATCGATAGTTTGTCGAGCAGTCTAGATCACTTCACATAAGAACCAGTACTACTCTGGATTATCGGTGCCATTTCCATTGAATATCGGCAACTTCATTTCATCTCCTACCATTCTAGACCTTCTTCCTCCTAGTGGTGCTTTATTACTAGACTGTTGCTGACACGTCGGGAAATTCGACGTAGAATGCATGTTCCTTCCTTGTGGTGGAGTAATGTGCGGAGGAGTAGACACATTACTACTGGGGTTTGATCCTTTCGTTCTTTTGGGTGTAGCCTGAGGCTGTATGTCCTCGTCATCACAAAAATGTCACTTCATCCTGTGCGGTTGTTCTTCATGGTATCGCACTTCAACTTCAGTAGGACCTTCTCCCGTCCTCTCCCTCTTTTCTTGAAACCTTGCTCCTCCCCTCATACAACCACTTGTTATTGGAGACATTTACCATCATACACACTCTTTTTGGTCAAATTGGCCTAGTTAAACCACTATCCTAAGTATAATTGACATTAATTGACATCAGTGGAGCATTAATTGCCATCATCCAGTCACACCCACGCCTTCCTATAGTCAAGGAGGCTAACTTAGCCTTCTACTACAGTCAAGGAGGCTAACTGGAGCACTCCAATGGTTATCTGAGTGATATTAATGCACCTAATTGATAACTAGTGGTTACAATCAGTTCAACCAATCAGTTAAGGTGCCTCCTCTCATTAAATATATTATTTAATGATTATTTATTATTATTTAATGATCTCGAGTCAACAGGGCGCCTCCACTAACTTCTGATGGTTAGTTCAACTTCAGTTAACCTCATCGGGGTTCATTGAAGTCATGGAGCACTAGAACTTGATGGTTGGATTGCTATGACATGTGTTTGATCTCCTTCAGTTGAGATTCAGTCATTTATTGCACTCCGACTTTAGTTAGGGTTTGGTGAGTCAATTAGGGTTTTGGTCAAGTGGTTAACTGAGTGTGATTGAATGGCTAAGAGTCAGATAAGCCAGACCCACTCATTGAATTCGAATTGTCTCCTTAGGTATTCAAATTCCTCATGGATTCATGCGATTGCTTGACATTGGTATTGTAACCATTCATTGTTTATTAAATATACAGAGAGAAAACCAATTCCGGTTCCGATTAACACTATTAATGGATATTTGTTGATTATTCTTTGATGACATTGATTCTTTGTTCCTAGATCAATGTGCAATATTAATATGGTATCATAGCATATAGTGGGATAGAGATCTATCTCTTAGAAACAAGCTTTTTGACATATTTCTCCATGAAAAGTGAGCAATAGCTCAAAATTCCAGCACTGCACCAGAAGCCAAGGCTTACCACTCAAAATCCCAAGTAAAGAACTTGTTGATCAAGATTTCTTGACTGACTATGCTGGGTGTGATGAAAGCCTAGAATGTGCAAGCTGTTCGACCTTATTTTTCCCTTTTTGTTTTGATTTTCAGGTTTCTACAGGTGAAGCAATCCCTACAGCATATCCAGATGGCCTCCTCAGTAGATCTCTTAACTCCATACAATTTACACTCATGGAAAAATAAAATGGAGATTCAGTTGTGCTCCAAAGGACTCCATAGAGTCGCCATGGACACTAAAGTTGTGCCTGGATCCGTCATAGAAAAATCAAGATTCTTGAACAAGAAGGATGAATCCTTCGGTTTCTTGTGCCTCTCTATTTCCAAAGACCTTCTCTTCCATCTTATGGATCTGAAGACATCGAAATAAATATGGGACAAATTGGAATCTCTATATGGAAAGCATGATGACTTGAGAGTTTACCAACTCAAAAATGAACTCATGTCTCTCCAACCTTCCAATTTCGAGAATCTGAATGATTTATTTACAAAGTTCAAGCATACTATTTTACTCTTGAAGCAATGCAAAGTGGAGAAGGAGGCTGATCAGCTCATCCTTGCCATCCTCTCCAAACTCGGGGCTAATTATTCTATTTTTGGTTCTACATTCCGTGCAGGGAATCTCACAACCCCTGGATGGAAGATGCCTACACTCAATGCCTTCATTGAGTCCCTAACTAATGAATATGACAAGCTTGTCTAGATGGGGATCATCCAGTATTCCCGTGATCAAGCACTCCATGTCTTAGGGCCCAAATATTTGAAGGGTAAAGGAAAGCAGCAGAAAAATCAGAAAACTAAATTTGATGCTCCCAAGCCTAGAGTTGAAAACTAGCAGCATGATGAATCTTCCGGATCAAGGAAGAACAAAGGAAAAGGGCACAATGGGAAAGAAAAAGTCAGGTGTTCTTACAGTGGGAAGGGTTTTCACCCTGAACATGTTTGCATGAATAAAAATATTGAGGAAGCAACCTCTCTCCTTGAGAGGAATCACATCAATATTCCAGAGAGATTTCGGAGGAGAGATCACCAAGATCAGGAACCACAGCATGAGAAAGGTCATGCCCTCATGGAAAGCACTTCGAAGTCCAAATCACTGCTGATTGACAGTGGAGATTTGAATCACATGATGGATGAAAAAGACTCCTTTTCATCCTTGGAGACCAGAAAATCCATCCCCATCCACATGGGATATGACTCCACCATAATTTCCGAAGAACAAGGTACTGTAGATCTAGAAAATGGTTTTTTCTCTAATGTTTTGTATGTACCGTCTCTAGCAGAAAATCTCCTTAGTGTCTATCAGATGACACATACAATAATGCCTAAGAGAGTCTCTTTCAACACAAATGATGTTGAGATAATAGAAATTGCATCTGGGAAACTCATTGCTAAAGGCCTTGCAAACCATCATGCAAAATCCTATGAGTTCTCTCACTTTGTTGTGGATGCAAAGCCCACCGCTCTGCTAACTCATGGAAATGAGGTTAGTAGGCTATGGCATGAGAGGTTTGGCCATATTAATTTCAAATATTTTCAGCAATTATAGAAAAACTCCATGGTTGAAGGCCTCCCGGTCATCAACGCAACCACGGGAGTTTGCAAGGGCTGTGTGATTGGAAAACAAACTGAGCAAAAGTTCGATCGGGGGAAGGCAAACCGAGCTACAAGCATATTGGGGCTGATACATTTTGATATCAGTGGTGTGATTCTAGTCACATCCATGAATGGATTAAGGTACCTCCTTACTTTTATTGATTATTTTTCAAGGTATACATGGGTTTTCTTTCTCAAAAAGAAATCAGAAGTATGTGAACAAATTTTCTGAATTGAATGCCTTGATCGAAAATGCCTCTAGGCTTAAGATAAAGATATTGAGATATAATAATTGAGGGGATTATGTCAGTAATAATTTTCTGTACATATTCTTCCAAATTGGTATTCAGGTCCAGCATTCAATTCCCTACACTCCCCAGCAGAACAAAGTAGTGGAAAGGAAGAACCGGTCTCTCAAGGAGATGACCACCTGTATGTTGGAGTCAAAGAAGCTTGCTGAAAATTTATGGGCTGAAGCCATGCATGCTGCAGAATACATTTAGAATAGGGTGCCACATTTATCTATGAAAGTAAAGACTCCTTTCAAAGCATACTTAGGACACAAGCCAGATGTGTCGAACCTACGGGTGTTTGGGTCCACTTCATGGGCCCGGATTCCGCTTGATAAAAGAAGGGCTTTGCAACCGCAGAGCATAGAATGTTTGTTTATTGGGTATCTTGATGAATATAAAGGATTCAATATTCTGTATATCAATACCAAACAGATCATCATTGAGAGAAGTGTCAAGTTCGATGAGCCTCTTCAGGAGGTGGAACTAGTGAAGGAGAAAACTGCTGAATTTCCTTCCTATTCCACTGAATATTTGGATGATGAAATTGGGGGTGATGACCCTGATTTGGATCCTATGATTTCTGATATCAGTGTGCAGAAATCATCAGATGCTGAATCAGAACCTGAAGTGCAAAATCATCTTCCTACATGAGCCCAACAGACACTCTCCTCTGCAGAAGACAACATTGGAAATCCGGATGATCCAAGGAGAACCCGATCTGATTTCCAAAGAGCAGGTATTGCACTCTCTTGTTATGATAATTTTCTGTCCAAAACTTGCTATTTGATGATTATTTCAGATCCAAAATACTGCTACCATGCTCAGAATGATCCAAGATGGCAAGTTTCCATGGATGAAGAGATGAATTCTCTTCAGAAAAACACTACTTGGGAGCTAGTTTCCCTTCCTCCGGGAAGGAAATTGGTTCAATGCAAGTGGGTGTTTCGGACAAGGGTTTATGCTGATGGAAGAAACTACAAATATAAGGCAATTCTGGTAGCAAAATGTTTCTCTCAGGTCCAAGGAGTGGACTACCATGAGACTTTTGCACCGGTTGCAAAAATGGACTCCATCCACCTTGTTTTGGCTATTTCCGCATCCAAGCACTGGGAGGTGCATCAAATGGATGTTAAGTCAGAATTTCTGCATGGAGATATTCATGAGGAGATATATATGAAGCAGCCTGAGGGATACATCACTGATCCATCTTTTTTTTGCAAGCTAAAGAAGTCACTATATGGGTTAAAATAGGCCCCAAGAGAGTGGCATTCCAAGATGGATGCCTTCCTTCTCTCGCAAAACTTTCAGAGATGTAGATCAGATACAAATGTGTATTTACAGAAGCATGATGGTCATATAATTATAATTTTTTAATATTTTGATGACTTACTGATCAAAAGTAGCACAATTGCCTCCATTTCGTCCATCAAAACTGCTCTCCACAATGCCTTTGAAATGAGTGATTTGGGGCTTCTAAAACAATTTTTGGGGCTCGAAATCGAGAAAAAATATGATGGGATTATGGTCACTCAGTCCAAATACATTTCATACTTTCTAGTAAAGTTTAATGTGTCTGAATGTATTCCTACACCATTCCCTTTCCTTTCAGGGATCATCCTTGAAGAAGGAAAACACACACCTCCCATGGACTGCATTATCTATCGACAGCTGATTGGTAGCTTGTTGTACTTGACACATTCTAGGACTGATACTTGTTATGCCATGAATGTTGTATCAAGATACATGTAGCAGCCTAATGATCTTGATTTGAAGGTAGCCAAGAGGATCCTCCAGTACATTCAGCGAACCAGGACCTACGACATTCACTATGTTGCAGACTCCGAGCTAGAGCTGGTTGGATACACAGATTCTGATTGGGTGGGTGATTCTATTGATTGGAAGTCTACTTCCAGATATGTATTCTTGTTTGGTGATGGCCCCATTTTCTGGTCAAGCAAAAATAAGGCTTCCCTATCACTATCTTCACCAGAGGCTGAGTATCACGGAGTGGTGAATGCTTGCATCCAAGCAGTTTGGTTGCAAGGCATTCTTTCAGAGTTTGATCTTGGTAGTACTTTGTCCACTGTCCTCTTTTGTGACAACCAAATTGCTATTAAGATATCCATGGATCAAGTTACCAAGCAGAGGACCAAGCATGTAGATATTCACATGCACTACATCAGGGAGCTAGTGCATGACAGGACCATCATTCTGCAATACTGCCCGACTGATGAGAAGATTGCAGACATAATCACCAAGAGATTTTTAGAAAACAAGTTCACTTACCTCCATTCACTATTGGGGGTGAGTTCATTAGGGTGATCCATACTACTTTCAGTGTTCAGCTTGAGGGGGGGTTTTTCCCACTGGGTTTTCCCTATTTTCCTCACTTAGTTTGTTTTGAGCATTGTTTCAGTTTCAGCATTGTATAGGGTGACCTATGGCCTTATTTTTCATGGCCCTAGAATTTTTATGCATCTATGTTTTCTAACTCTTCCTGAGTATAGATTAAGGGGGGGTGTTGGAGACATTTACCATCATACACACTCTTTTTGGTCAAATTGGCCTAGTTAAACCACTATCATAAGTATAATTGACATTAATTGACATCACTGGAGCATTAATTTCCATCATCTAGTCACACCGCGCCTTCCTACATTCAAGGAGGCTAACTTAGCCTTCTCCTACAATCAAGGAGGCTAACTGGAGCACTCTGGGGGTGATCTGAGTGATATTAATGCACCTAATTGCTAATTGGTGGTTACAATCAGTTAAAATGGTCAGTTAAGGTGCCTCCTCTCATTAAATATATTATTTAGTGATTATTTATTATTATTTAATGATCTGGAGTCAACAAGGTGCCTCCACCAACTTCTGATGGTCAGTTCAGCTTCAATTAACCTCATCGGGGTTCATTGAAGTCATGGAGCACTAGCACTTGATGGTTGGCTTGCTATGACATGTGTTTGATCTCCTTCAGTTGATATTTAGTCATTTATTGCACTCCAACTTTAGTTAGGGTTTGGTGATCCAATTAGGGTTTTGGTCAAGTGGTTAACTAAGTGTGATTGAATGGCTAAGAGTCAGTTAAGCCGGACTCACTCATTGAATTCGAATTGTCTCCTTAGGTATTCAAATTCCTCATCAATTCATATGATTGCTTGACATTGGTATTGTAACCATTCATTGTTTATTAAATATACAGAGAGGAAACCAATTTCGGTTCCGATTAACACCATTTCATGACTATTTGTTGATTATTCTTTGATGAGATTGATTCTTTGTTCCTAGATCAATTTGCAAGATTAATACTTGTTTCTTCGGTGACCTTTACATTCTCATCAGAACTCATGCCCATCTACCCCTTACTTCCTTATGCATTCCCCCCCTTTCTATCATAGTGCCTACATCCCCTGCACACCAAAGTTCCACTACTCTTGGTCCATCTTTAGTATACCCTTTTCATCAACTAGTTTCTTAATCGACAGTTGTAGCGATAATAAGAATCTTCCATGTGGTCCACTGAAAAACTCCCTTTCCACTTCACTAAAATATTTATCAGTATTAATGGAAAACTCAATGATGTATCCTTCTAAGATACTATCCAACCACACTTCAATTCCCCACAATGCCTTATTACTAGTTTCTTGTAACTCCTGGATCAATTATGGGGTCTAGGATGTCAGCTCTCCTCCTTGAAAGTTTGTCTTCCACTTAGCAAAATTTTCTAACCATTCATGCAAGAGTACATGGAATTCATAAAACAACCATTCATGGGGACCGTCGTGGATATATATATCCAACCATTGGCTCGTTGATAGCCTAGGATTCTGGTTTTTAGCTTCAGCAAACTCTCGCAACTTCATATCAAACCATTCCTCGATCTCTAATTGAGTCAGATGTTGGAACATATCCCCCTCTTATTTGCAACTCAGTCCCGGCAATAGAACCATTTGTTGGTGAAACCCACCAACAAAGATTCATCGACAGGGGTTCCCGCTCTATCGATGCCCTATAATGCAACCCCCCTGAGCACTAGCCCAGATAGGTTTTACCTTGCCCAGCAACGTCTGTAGAGAAAACGAGGTCTCACTTGAGGCGTTCAAGGGAGAGATGTGAGTATCGAGTTTTCAACAGTGGGAGAGGAGGATATGGGGATCCGACGAAGGGGCATCATAACTTATGCAATCATTGCATCATCACACAGTATCACACTATCATAGCATTATTCAGGGAACATCATTACTCACAGCGCATCAAATAGTTACAGAAACACATATTGCATCAACATAAAAGCAACAGATCGCATCGATATAGTAGAAAGATATTGAATCACATCTATATTATGCCATTATAACAAAACATAGCTGCAACATCATAACAGATCTATAACAATAGACAAGAATTGAGCCATACTCATCGCATCATATTAAACTTGCACAAATGTACCACATTACACAATTCTTCTCCAAAACCAAAGACTGCATACATCAGGAAGAAACCTAGATAAATCACAGTTAAGACAGAAAATTCTCCATAAAAAAGATCGCACCAGATCTTATCCCATACAATCGTTCCCCCAGATATCCTCAAAAATAGATCTATAAATAGGCTTACACCTTTACATTGAGGGTCCACTACTAACTGACTTCTAACTGCTACTGACCTATTGCAACAAAACTTTTTCAAAATATACATAAAATATTAAAAAAGTGGTTATCTTTCCGCTCATTGCGCCGATCTTCCCTTGCACGGTACCGCATGAGATTGCACAGCTGCTGCGACATTGCACAACTCACTTACCCCAAATCCATTTCCAACAATAGAGGTTTGATAACATGCATATCAGCCTGCAAATAATATTCTAAATCAGAGAAAGAATAATCTGAATGGAGTTTGAAGGTTTCAAATGAAGACAAGTTAGAAACTAGTGGTAAAAAACTAGTATTGAAAGGAGATGGCTCTAGGAGACTGATAGGTATTTTTTCAAGGGGAGAGAAATAGATTTCTGATTCAGATATATCAGAATGAGTAGAAAAATCAGAGACATTAGAAACATAATTTATTCTAGCAACCAATGCATGAGCATCATTACCTTTGAATTGCATAGTGTTACAGTGTTCCTAGGGATCAGCAGATTTGTCCCTTCTTGAAAAATATGGCACATCAATGTTGTTTCTTTCAAGAAACTGAGTCATGATGTCCAATTTATTTTTAAAGCAATATTTTTCATTGTGAGAATATTTATTCAATACATACACTGAGATCTTCCTTTCTTTTTTCCCTTCTTCTTGAAATTCGAGCCTTCATCGGTAGAGTTAGAACCTTCATCTTCGGAGTTTGACTTTGTCTTTTTCTCCTTCACTTTTAGCTTTCCTTTGGACTTGAGATTATTTATTTCAAGAGAAGAAAGCATATTATCCTTTGAGGTTTTGAGAGTCCCCATTTTAATCACCTTGATCTTCTCTTGTACGAGAGAATCTATGAATGCATCCAAGGATGGAATCCTCCAATTTCCAAATGCAAGCTTAGTAGCATAGAATGTTGACAATTTAGATCTTGGGCCAAAAAAAATATTCAAATAAATTGCACAAGAGAAATAAAGGAGAGAATAATTTTACATTAATGATTATTCATGTTATGGGTGAATATATAATACAACATCAATTGAATAATTTGAATACCTTCTCAGGCAGTTGGATCTACCATCCTAGATTGACTCTAGTGCTAACTAGGAGTGAAAGAATCACCATAAATAGCTCACTAGTGCAGCTACAGATCACTAAATCAGTTAATGACCAGTTACAATCAGTTACAATCAGTTAAATGAATGGTTAGGTGAGAAAAGGTACCCATGTTCAAAATAATTATGCAAACTAGCACTAGAGTCACTGGAGGTGATCTAAGTGATGGTGAGCTAACTGGGGTGAACCATTGGACATTGTTGGTGGAACTCTGAGTGGGTTCCTATAAAATAGGGATTGGTCCCTAGAGCTCTAGAATGCATGCAAATAGGTGAAGTGGCAGTTGTCCATTAGTCATGTCCCCCATGCACTGGTAAAGTCATGAGACCTCCTAAGCTAGGGAAATTAAGCAAATAGACTTTCTATGGTAAAAAAGGAGACAAAGGGAGGATGAATGATCCTAACATGGAGTATTTTGAAAAAAATTTCATTTTTCTGATACCTTTCCAATGGTCCAAAGAAGAGGTTAAATGTATTTACATAATTCTAGATATGTCTCCTCCAATCAAGGTGTTGTTTTAGTGACTTCATTCACTTTTCATTGAGTGTCGACATGCGAAGAAAACATGTGAAAGTTGTCATAGGAAGAGATGTGTCATTTTAGGATATAACATATTCCTGCTAATGTATGAGGTTAGAGGGGAAGAGGATAGATGAAATACATTATAAAAAGGAAATGGTTGAGACAAGAAGTCGAAGAGACAGGGGATCCAAGATCATAGGCTCAAACAAAGACACTTGAAAGAGAGATAAATTTTAGTCAAAATTGATCTATGGCAGATGCATGTCCATATACAAATGATCTCCATAAAGATATAGGTGGATCCAACATGTGTATAACTGATGTAATTATCATGGTTGCACAATATGAAAAACGGTGCCATATAAAATCTAAAGGAGTCATGGCCACAAATGAACAAGGTGGATCCATGCTCAATAATCGATCATAGCTACAAGAATAAAAGGTGGATCTATGTCTCAACAAATTTCATATGAAGTGTGACAAGGTCTTACTCAACTCAGGCAATAGAAAAAGATGACAATGCTACTGTAGGCACAAGTTATTTAATCCAAACCTCCCAAAGGTATGAATCCTAACCATGCAAATAAAAGAGTTGAAGTCGAACATGGAGGAAACCATTTGATTACTGGTCATTGATGAGGACCATTAAAAAATGTGAGGGAAACCACAATTAATGAAAATGGTCCCCAAAGTACCTAGTACATTATAACAAGTGTGAATAAATGGTATTGAAGTCGAACACCTGAAGAATCTATCGAGTGGGAGACATTAAGGTATTCCCACTACTCAATAGTGAGGCAAAATTTCCACTGATGAATGCAATCCCCAAGGTACTGCCATAAACTCTAAATCTCATTCCCAAAGAAATATGTATTGAAGTCGATAGGAAGAGATCCATTGGAAGGAAGTCATTAAGGAATCCTCCATCATTCAACACAAGGTAATTCAAAGACTGATTGGATCTAGAACTGGTACAAATTTTTTCAACAAGGACTATCGAAGACATGATGTAACGAACTAATACCAGGGTCTTACACCTAGGAGGAATTTTCATCTGCCTTATGCTTATGTTATATGATCTTACTTAGGTTATACTGATCAATATTGCTCAAATAGGTGTTTCTTGCTCATTAAATCATAGTTGAGGCACTCTAGTTTGGTAATCCTAAAATTCCATGGACCTGCATTGATTACAAACCAATTTTTCTTTAACTAAGGGTGCTAGTGTGTGAATGTGGTTGTTTTCTAGTCTTCTTGGTCATTTATGGGCTCCTAGAGACTCTCCCACTCACACACATGTACACCCATGCCTTTCATGCCTACATTTATTCCTCCTTACATGTTCACACATGTATTTGTCACTGTTTGGTTAGGTTTGGGAGCCTATTGGTCATTAGGGAGGTTTAGGGGTCAAATCCTGGCCTCACACTTGTATGCATTCACATGGCCTCCAAGAGATCATGAATTTTCCTCAATGTATTATAAATATGTACTATACACATCTACAAGTTGTACACTAATAGAAAGATCATTTATTGGAACCATTCGCGTGTGCTATTTTATTCTCTTTTGTTGTTCTCTTGCATATTTTTTCAAATACTTTGATTGTGAATATTGCTCTAGATCCTATATCTCACCTTGAATCAATTATTGTTAGGATTATTAATCCTCTCTTGTCCAAATTTGGTCATATGTCTAAATTGGGAGTCATGTCTAAATCGGGAGTCCATCCAGTCTATTTATAGTCATTAACACCATTGGGTCCACTTAACCTAATTGGGGCACATGTTTCAGTTACTAAAGTGTGGGGAACACTAATTGAGGCTCACTACCACTTATTGCACTTGATTGCATAAGTTTAGGAGCCTCCTAGATCAATCCCTACAATTTAGGAAGCCACTAGGAGTGCCGAAACTAACCAAGGTCAGTTCACTTTAGTTAATGACTAGTCAAGCTAAGTTAGGAGTCAATTACATTCAGTTCAAGTCCTCTACATTTAGTTAGTGCTAGGTTTACTTGACTACACACATGTGGGGCACATTTCTCACCTACCACAGTCATTTAACCTTAGTCAACACTGAATGTAACACTTTAGTTGTATTTTAGAGCTCCGATGAACTCTGGTTATGGTTTAGACAAGGTCAGTTAACCACTGAGTCCTCCGATAGTGATTTAGACAAGGTCTTGGTTACCTACAGTCAAGTAGAGTCTAATCAATTTGAACTTCCTCATGTGGATTCAAATTTCTTGTGGCTATTAAAACCATTTTACTTCTTTGTAATTATCATCGGATTACTTTTTTGATTAATGAAAGCATTCACAGCTGCAAGCCTTTTGCACTATTTCATTCTTCAATTGCTGAGTAAATTGTGAGATCCACTTTGTGAGTTGTGTATTTGTCTACAAATCTATATGCTCAAATTTACAATTATGACATGGTATTAGAGCTTTTTGGAGATGCAAATCAATATAGAGAGGTTTTAGTTGTTGCTTAGGACATATTTCCAGAAAATATGAGTGTTTTTCATTGTAGGATATACAACATTTTTATCATATATTGTGCAAGAATAATGGAGCAGACTCAAGTATTGCTAACCCAATTCAACTATTCTGAATGGAATATTGAAATAGTAATTGAGTTGAGGCCAAAAGGCCAATATAGAGTCACCATGGGGACTGAAATCGAGCCCAACTCTACTGTGGAGAAAGCTAAGTACTTCAATAAACTTAATGAAGCATTTTGTATGCTTTGTCTCATTACTTTGAGGGATCTCCCCTTTCATGTAGAAATTATTGGCACACCCAATGAAGTTTGGCTCAAGCTTGAGTCACTATTTGGGAATACTAATGAGATGAGAAGCCATCAACTCAAAAATGAGCTAATCTCATTGACTCCAACTCACTATGAGACTATCAAAGGCTTCTTTACCAAGTTCAAATATCTTGTGATTCAACTGAAATAGTGTGGCATAGAGAAGAAAGATGATCATCTTATCTTGTCCATCCTTTCTAAGCTTGGGCCTGAGTATTATGTTTTTGTTTTGACATTCCACTCAAGCAAGCTTACAGCTATAAATTGGAGGATTCCTATGCTAGCATACTTCACGGAGTCTTTGACTCAGGAGTAGGACAAGCTAGTTCAAATGGGTACCATAAAATCCACCAAGGATCAATCCATTTCTTCTAGTATAGCAAATCAATCCAAAAGTAAGAAGAAAGGTTTGACGCAAAGAGAGAAACATAAGAAGCATTCATGTACAGAAAGCTCCAGTTCTACTATTGGGAGTTAGAGATCTAGGAGGAGGAAGAACAAGAGAGAGAGTCCCACATGTGGTTATTGCATAGGTTCACATCTTGAAATATATTTCTTCATAAATAATATTGACATCATGACCAAGCTCCTTGAGTAGAACCATATTGATCTTCTAGAATTTGCAAGAAGATGGGAGTGCGAGCAAGTAAATGGTAAGCCTCAACATGAATTGAGTACATGAGTGTTGGCAAGGGGTTGGAGATAAGTGACTTGCGTAGTATCTAGGACGTTGTGCATACTCACATGGCACCTCACAAGGAAACGATAGGACGATAGGCAGAAAATAGTCCACTTTTTAATATTTTCATGTAACTTTTTGAACTTATTGACCATTTCTTCAGAATATTAGTCCTTAGTGGTTAAGTTAGTTAGAATTTTGTTAGAAATGGACCTTGAATGTAAAGGTGCAAGCCTATAAATAGAATAATTATGCATGTAAGAGACATAATACAAAAGTTTGGAGAAGAGATACATGGGGAATGAACTCTGGATGTAATCGTTATCTGTTTTGATCTGCGATTTGTTCTGTGGATTTAATATGATGTGATGTGGGTTGATATGAGCTTATGTTGCCTCTTTTCTTTTCCTGTTTTACATTGCTATGATTCTTATGCTGAATGATGAATCAATATGCATATGAATGGATAATGCGATTCTTTCTACTTATGGATGTTGTCATCTTTTAGATATGTTTTTCCCACTGGTAGATCCGCAGTAATGATGAATGACTAAATGCAACATGATGAATGAATCAATATGAAAAGTAGATCTAGAAATTAATCTAATGAACATTTGATGCCCCAACCCTCCTCTATACTGCAGAAACTTGGTTCTGACATCTCTCCCTTAAACATCTTGGGTGAGACCTCATCCGCTTTGTGGGTGTTGCTGGACAGGGTAAAACCTATCTGGGCCAATGCTCAGGGAGATCGTGGCACATTGAGCGTCGAAAGAGTGGAACCCCTGTCGACTGGGTTTTGTTGGTCGGGGTTGTGCCAACAAATGGTTCCCTTTCTGGGACCTTGTAGCGACTGAGACGATGGAATGTGGCACTCAAAAAATGGTTACCCAACAATGGACGTGGCATCCAATGCAACCAGAACTTCAAGATTGGTTTGATTAGAAGATGAGATAATTTTTTGAAGAAGAAAATCAGAACCTTGGGCTGACAACAAACAAATGGTTAGCAAGGTACATCCACAACAGTCTACACAAATATATTTTCAATGAATTTCCTATCATATTATATGAGTGGCTGGCGTGATTCACCTACAAGAAGATGAACTTTCAAGGAGGAGAATCGATGTCCTGGGACCCTGAACTGATCTAGGAAGTACATGAAACTAACAACAAAGCATCGCTCACTATTGAGGTCTGGTTGGATAGTATCCTAGAGGGATATATCATAGATTTTACTGTTAATACCAATAAACCCTACATGAAGCAAAGAGGGAGTTCTTCAACAGACCCAAGGTAGGTTCTTATTATCACTTCAATTATCGATTAAAATGTTGGTTTGTGAAAAGGGTATACTCAAGATGCACCTGGAGTAGTAACACCCCAGTGTGCGGAGGTTGTGGATATCGTGACCAAGGGGGGAGACAAATGAGAATATAAGGGGTATATGGGTTCAATTTTCAATGATATTGTGAGGGAAGCTAAGGAAGGAAGTGGCTGTAGAAGGGGAGGAGCACAATTCCAACTAGAGAAGAGGCAAAGGATAGGGGAAGGTCCTGCTACGATCGGGATGCAAGACCACAAAGGAAAACCACACAGGACAAAGAAAACCTACAATGATGACGAGGATGACTAGGCCCAAGCTACGCCTAGAACAACAGTAAGATAGAACCCCAGCAAAAACGTACCCATGCCTCTACGCACTACTCCAAACTCAAGAAAAATTCCAAGTCCCATGTCAACTTGTCCGACGTGCTAGAAAAAATATAGTAGTAGATCAACATCTATAGGAAGGAAGCCCAAGAAGGTGGGTGACAATGTGAAGCTAACCTTGTTCCATGGAAATGGGACCAATGATCCCGAGTTGTACTAGCTTTTATGTGAAGCGGTGTGGACTGTTAGATAGGCCACTGACAATGATGTAAGAAAGGAAAGTTAGCGACTACTCTCAGGGGCCGCACTCTCAATTGGTTTATGAAGTTTATCCAAGTACCTTACGGGAATCCGGTGAATACGTTGGATGAGATCCAGATGGGACTAATCGAGGAATTTAGAAAACCAAAGTTGGAAGCACAATACATTACAGAGTTGAAGGAAATTAAGAAATTTCCTAATGAGACCGTTTGGGACTTTGATCAGAGGTTCAAAACATTGATGGCCAGAGTTATTTTTTATATGAGTGATGTCCAAAATAAATGGTTTATCATATCATTGGTTTCTCATATCCGACAACCATTGATGCAGAAAAATATAGTGACACAAAGCGAAGACCTGGAGATTACGATGAAGCTCAAAGCTTCACCTATCAAGGAGAGTGCAGTCGAGTTGAATCAAAATCAGGCATAGCTAGAAAACCTCATACTCTACCTATAGGATATCAATAAATTTAAGGAGGAACACATAGATCTTTGGTGTACTCGGTGTCACGCAGATGTCCACACCAAAGATACTTGCCCTAACTTTAGAAACTATCTGTTATTTGGAGCTCTAAACCCATTGAGTATCAGTGGTGTACCTTAGTGCCACATTTTCCAAGTCTATGGACATCGACATGAGGAATGTAGCTATATGAAAAATATGGTGTCAAATACTGCCAATTTATAATGTTCATTCTATCACTCAGTTGGGCATGAGAATAGAGACTGTAGGGCATACAATCTGCTTCAGGACAAAACCTATGATTCACATTTTGTGAAGGGAGAAGGACACCACGTATTCCAGAAAACACATCCACAAGCTCATATGGTTAGTTCTCAACCACAAATCCAATACACATCACCACCGCCGATGTAATTCTTGTCACTGCATCCGCATCCATAGTTCACGCCACAACCACAGTTCGCACTGTAGCAGCTATACAATCAAATGTTGATGTCCTAGGTGCAGCCACAATACATTCAAGCAGTGCAATTTGTTCAACAACAACTGAATTCCCCACCACAATAGGTAGTTCAATCATAGTACTCACAGCAAGGAGGATTCCGCAGAGGATTCTGAGGCTAAGGAGGAGATTTTGGACGAGGAGGGGGACAAGGTCGCGCATCTGTCCAATGCTATAATTGTGAAGTATTTGGGAATTATCAGAGATAATTCCTACACTTGTAGTGCTCATGCACATACTATATAGTGACTTATCATACTGTGGAGAACTTCCCATAGTTAATAGCAAGATGGAAAACCGTAAAAAATTTTGCAGTTACAAAACTAAGCCCAATTACAGACTCAAAATCAACTACCATCCAAGAACCAGTTACAAAGCCAAGACCAGAATCAAGTTTTGCTCCAGAACCAGACCATGAATCAGCCTATGAACCCACCAATGAACCAGAATCCACCACTATCTTAGACTCCACCGATGAACTAGACTCAAGGTCCAACAGTTGCGACGATTTCAGTAGAGCCTAGAAGGCATGATGTTGACGTCTCCATTGTCACTCGTGGAGGTGTGACGACAAGAGATGATGGAACTCAGCCCCAAGTTTGATTAGCTGGGAAGAAGAAAGCGGCCTTTGATATTATGAATAAAAAAGAGACTTTTTTTGAAACTTGGGACATGATTGGACTCAATCTTGGTATGTTTCCTGTCTATGAAATGCCATTCGCTTTTGATTTATCCTTAGAAGAAAGACCATCACGACAACATGATAACTTGTAGCAGTTCTTTGAGAAATTATTAGCGCTGGCATAATATATAGAGGCTCTTATTGAGCTTGAGAGGTTATTGTACCATTCAGGCAAGGAGTTGAAGGACTCCGTAGTGAGCTCCTTGCAAAAGAAAAAGACAATTAAAGAGATGCGTATGAATATCCAGATTGGTGACTATGAGGTAGAATCAGTCATTCTGGACCTGGGATTGGATGTGAACATCCTGAATAAGAAGACCTGGGAAAAAATGGGGATCCCAATGATGGGTTGGTCCCCTATGTAGCTATGATTGGCGAACCAATCTAAGGTGTAACCCATTGGATGGGTAACTAACTTGGTTGTCGATGTTGAAGGTATGAGAACACTTGCCAACTTTTATGTGATTGAAGTGGCTAATGGGGAAGGATCCTATCCTACACTATTGGGGATTGGATGGGCTAATGACATTATGGCCATGATTAATTTTAAGAAACGAATGATGAAATTTGAAAATAAGGACATTCAAGTCATCGCACCCATGCATCCAACCAAGGGGTGAAGATACATTGAACCTGTGAAGGATGAAGTTGTCAAGGGCTAGGATTAGGCATACAACATATTTTAAGACTATACCATTCTGAATTCTGAGGAGGAACTTGGTTTGCATAGCGCTAGCTCTACGTCTTCTGATTCTGATGATGCACTTGAAAATTGGCAAAACTGCATGCATGAGGTATCCTTTAGAAAGTGTGGTCTAATTATGCAATCTCTGTGTCATGTCGTGACTGAAATGGTTGAATTACCAGTATATGAAGGGTTACTGTAGATGTCTGCATTCTTAACAGTCTTTGAAGAAATATTCTTAGAGCTACAATGACTATTGGCGCTAGAGGAAGCATTGACGACTACTCCATCCCACTGGTGGGAAGCTCATAAGAAAATGATTATTGGATGGACGCAGTGTCATAGGCTGATGAAAACCCTTTTTGGTACCACAGAGGTGTACCACACTAGTAAGTATGACAGGTAGAATGACCCTAACAGCCATTTGATAGAGTGTCAAACACTATGGGTAGTGCGACCAAAGGATGAATGGCTCCATGCCTTTATTCATACCTTGGATGAAATGCCGAGGTCCTGGTACATCTCTACAGAGCTATGCAAAGAAATAAATACCTAGGAGGAGTTCATGGTTTGTTTCACCCACACTTTTGGTTTTGTAGATGCCCATCCAGATGTCCATAATGCACTTCATATCATTCGGGATGTAGTCTTGAAAGTTGTGTCAGTCGCATATCCTATGGATCCACATGCACATTGCCACATGCAATCCATGATGGAATTCTATAACCTGTCTAGCGAGCCAAACGATGATAATCAATTGGTGAATATTAATATTCCAGAGACTTAAGGGATTTGCGATGTCTCAACACCGGATGTTTCGATTGATCCCATGATTCAGCCACTGAATATTAAGAAAGTTAACATTGGGACGGACAAGAATCCAAAGTTCGCAAATGTTGGGGACTACTGGGATGTGGAGACCATGGACAAGATCATGGATCTCTTGCATGATTTTCAATATTTGTTTCCAACAAAATTCTCAGAGATGAAAGGGATATTAGGTGACCTAGGTGAAATGAAAATCCCAATGAAGCCAGATGCCAAGCTAGTGAGACAAAGACCATATCATCTGAATCTATGATACAAAGACAGATTCAAAGCTAAGCTTTATCATATGTTGGATGTTAGAAACATAAAACTTGTTGAAGATTCATAATGGATCAGTCCTATGGTGGTCCAAGACAAGAAAACTGGCAAAAGTTCAGATCTGTGTCGACCTCAGGAAACTAAATGACACCTGTATGCATGACCCATTTCCAACACCATTCACTGATGAGGTACTTGAAGGAGTAGGAAGTCAAGAAATGTACTCCTTTATAGATGGGTTTTTGGGTTATCATCAGATCAGAATCGCCAAGGAGGACCGACATAAAATGACATTCATCACTAAATGGTGATGTTTTCAATATACAGTGATGCCTTTTGGGTTGAATAATTCCCTTGCAGTATTCTCTTGAGTCGTCATTGCTGCTTTTAAGGATTTCATTCAAAATTTCTTACAGGTGTACATCGATGATTCGATAGTGTATTATCTAATCAAGGATCATTTGGCCAACCTTTGAGTGATGCTAGAAAGGTGTCGCCAACACCAAATCGTGCTAAACTCCAAAAAGTGCATTTTTTATGCCCCATTCAAAATCCTGTTAGGTCATATTGTGTGAAAGCAAGGGTTACTAGTCGACCCTGCAAAGATAGCTCTCATCTTGATTTTGTCCACACCGACCAATGTAAAGATGCTTTGGGCAACGTTGGGGCACACAAAATATTATCACAAATTTATCAGAGGCTATGCTGCAATCACTGCCCCTATGGAGAAATTATTGAAGAAAGACGCAGTATTTGAATGGAATCTAGAGTGTTAGAGTAGATTCGACATGCTAAAGGCCAAGATGGATTCGACACTAATATTTGTGTTCCTAGATTGGAACAAGCAGTTCCATGTTCATGTTGATGCAATTTCTGTTACACTAAGAGTAGTGCTCGCGTAGCCAGGTGATGACGATGGTGACTTGGATCATCCTATTTCTTTTGCAAGTTGAAAGCTATCATTCACAGAGAATAATTATAAAACCATAGAGCACGAAGGGATAGAGAAGGTTTATGCGTTGCATAAATTCAAAGTATCTTCTAGGAGATCACTTCAAGATGTTTACTGACCATTCAGATTTGAATTATCTGGTCAATAAGCCTGTGTTGGGGGGGAAGATATGCAGGTGGATAATCCTCTTTTAGGAATTTTATTTTGAAAACATCGTGAATTTGGTTCACTTGAATGTTGGACCTGGTCATTTGTCTATAATTGAGACGGGTGAGGAACCTACTAACATTGAAGATGTACTGTTGGATGCGTAGTTGTCCCGAGTTGACATGGCATATGACCATTATGCTCTAATAATCCAGTTCTTAGCAATGGGAGTCACACCAAAATTACTTTCCATGAGTCAAAATAAGTAGTTGGTGGTTAAAGCTTCTGATTTTCAGTTGATTGCTGGACACTTGTATAATATGGGACTTGATAAAATTTTGTGGCCATGTGTCCTCCTGCATGAACAAGAGCATATTTTGGAAGAAGCACATGCTGGCATATCTAGGGGACACTATGGAGGATAGGATACTACACAGAAGGTTTTTCATGTAGAACTTTTGTGGCCCACTCTTCATAATGATGTGGCAAGTTATGAGTAGAGTTGCGATGTCTGTCAACGCATTGGAAAACCAATGCGGCAGGAAGAGATGATGCTCGTACCCTAGGTAACTATGAAACCTTTTGATAAATTTGTGGTAGAATTTGTGGGTCCAATCAATCCACTTGGGAAAAGAACTAGTGCGCTACATAATCAATGCGATGGACTATCTGACGAAATTGGAAGAGGCTGCACCAATTGTGGACTGTACTGCTGTGACGGTAGCCAAATTTCTATTTGAGAACATTGTGACATGATTTGGGTGCCTAAGGATATTGATGAGTGACCACGATAGTAATTTTATCAACTGCACAGTAGGAGCACTGACAGAATAATTGCAGGTTTGGCACAAGAAAAGTACACCATACCATCCGCAGGAAAATGGAACGATGGAGGCATTCAACAAAATAATGGAGCATGCACTTACCAAGGTATGTAACACTAATTGAGAGGACTGGGATTTGAATATTCCTGCAGTACTATGGGCCTATCGCACCACATGTAAGAGATTTACGGGGCAAAAACTATTCAAATTGGTATATGGGCAAGAGGCAGTTATTCCTATGGAATACATCATTCCTAGTATGTGCATTGCTGCTGCAACCAAAATGGATGATGATGTTGTGCTAGAGGAGTGGGTAGAAAAATTTATACAGTGCAATGAACACCATTTCATTTTGGGTTTCCACCAACATGTTGAGAAAGGCTGACAAAAGGCATGGCATGATCGTGACATAAAGAACAAACAATTTCAGCAAGGTGATCTGGTGCTTGTTGAAGCCTCGGTTGTGTATGTGGCTGAAAAGGGTGTCTAAGAATTATAACAGATGGGGGAAACCCAAAATGAAGGGCATCGAAAGTTCCTATGTAAGGACAGTCCTATCCCCAACCTATTTGGTGTATTGATATCCCACGGATATTACTAGCCTCCGCTGACTCTTCTGGATTTGATCCTTAAAGGATCTGTTTCCCAGATTGGAAAACAGGGTGAGTGATTCAAAGAAAATCTTATCTAAATCCAATCTATTTCAAGGAAGATGTTGAATTGATTCATAGATTAACCTGAGGTGTAAGACAGACAAGTATTTTCATCCAATTGACAGAAATGTAAATGAGACTATTAACTTATCACTTAATTCACAATTAATTAATAAAAATCAATTGAAAACAACTTAAGATTGTATCATTCAAGGTTAACCTGCATGTATGCATGTTAATTGAAAAACCAACATGTTTGTATTTCTAACTTCATTGCTGAATCATTTGCAAAAATAGATAAATACTTTTCAAAGAAGAAATCTTTCAAAATATTATCAATACATGAATTAGTAACAAAGAGAAATCAAAGTCATAAATAAATGCATCTATCAATTGCAAATAATTTAATAGCAATGTTGATTCATCTGAAACAGGAAAAATTGTGATATGTTAAATAAATTTAATCAAATCAATAACAAGAGATATGAAATGATATCAATACTGTATTAATTCAAGTTTTGTAAGAAATTACATAAACCTCAAGTACACAGAGGTATCTTCAGTCTCATGTTCCAATACTTTTCCTTCCAAAATTCCCCCATACATCTGAAGTTTACCCCTTAAATAATTATTACAAAATAATCAATTCCCTTCAAAATGGGATTGAAAAATCTAAACAAAGATAATACCCAAGAAAATCTATCCATATTTTCCAAATCTCCAATAACTCATCTAAGTTAGGATAGTTAGCAGATTCAAGTCCAAGTTGGGAAGTACATTTGTGATCTTTTATTTCATTCTTCACTAACTTATGCCAAATTCAAATGTAGATATGGATATTCCCTTCAATAGCAAGTGGTTGTTTTATTAATAGATACACACCATCGATGCTGATATGACTAAGCCCCTATATCTTCTCTGTTGCTTGATCTCGTCATTGTTCAATCTATTCAATCATAAGTTTCAGTGGGCATGCATTCTCGATGAGACCCATTACAGGAAAACACAAAATGTCCATTAAATTGTCAGCAACATACCACCTCCTTCCACATATAGCTTATGCCTTCTTAATATCTTCACTAATTGTTTCGTTCAGATCTTCCCAAGCACGTAAAATAGTTTTAACCTTCTTCACCTGGAAATTATTAAGAATGGTGATGTTCTCTGGCTTAACTTTCATGTATCTTTTCCAATCTACAATAGTATCATATGATTTCGAAGCTTCTTGTCTTTTGTCTACCTGATATTCAAGAGTAACAGAGATCTTATCAAAAACAAGATGAGTGTCAAAAACAATGTCCATAGTTTTAAACAATTCATTAATTATTTCATAATTCTCTTGATTAGTCTTGAGAGCTAATTCCTTAAATTCTTCTTGTGAAAATTTAGAGAACGAAGATGAAGATGCACTTGCATTTTCATATTCACATTGCTTCTCAAGCAAGGGTATTCTCTGAACAAAAACAGCATTGGCAGTCATCTCACTTAGTAGCTCATCCTGAAGAGAAGTATTCTTCTCCCTTAGCACATTGTACTTGTCCTCAGATATCTTCATTAAATCAGCAATATGAGCCTCATGTTCCTTTCTAGTATGTTCCAGTTCTTTCTTGAGTTTAGTTATTTATTCTTTTTTCTTGTGAAACTCTCTGTTTAGAGAATCAATAGCATGAAATTTTGCACCTATGAAATCTCCCAAAGTAGAAGCAGTATCTACGTAATCCACCTATGGGTCACCAGACCCTTGATTCTACACTACCTTGTTAGAGAGAGAAGCATCTACATCACCTTGATCTCTTCTCCTCTTCTTACCTCTCCTAACCACTGCTTTATTAGACTTTCTATAATGATAATCTCCAAGAGATATCTCAATATGTTCATTCAACTCATCTCTTACCTCATCAGTGGAAGAAGTGTCAATCCCTGTGGACACCAAAGGAGAAGTCTGAGTGATGGTAGGAGAAGGCATAGACATGGTGATGGGAGCAGTGGATAAAGGAGAACAACTACTTTGGACAAAAATTTCTTTATTACAAGTCAAAAGTGTGATTGAATAGAGGTTTTAGGGGATGAAGCATGAATGGTATCAGCTGGTAGTGATGATGAAGATACTAAGGCCTTTTCAAGAACAGATGATATTGATAGAGAAAAAGAAGGAATGTGCAGTGGAATATTA
Source organism: Pseudotsuga menziesii (assembly GCA_001517045.1). Taxonomy (NCBI): domain Eukaryota; kingdom Viridiplantae; phylum Streptophyta; class Pinopsida; order Pinales; family Pinaceae; genus Pseudotsuga; species Pseudotsuga menziesii. Next base: position 180,377 of record LPNX010156153.1, read on the forward strand.
GGAACTTGAAATTTAGTAGATTGTGGCATAGGTGGGTGTACAGAGATAGGGGTGAAAGAAGTAGGTACGCATGTCGCAGCATGATAAAGCTAGGATAATGGGGGTGATAAAGTTGATCCATAGGAAAAGTAGATAGGGTTTAAAACAACGAGAGGAGCAATGCTGATGAAAAAGAATGACACCCAAAAGTGGCTTGTGGGTTTTCAGGAATAGAAGAAAATTTTCTATTACTACCATTGAATAAATTCCTAAATGCTTGCAAATTGTTACCATTATCAACTTCTTCAGTAACAGGCACAGGAGAAGTTCTTCCTTCTTCAGTATCAAAATTTGTCAAATCTATGGTATGAGTTGGAGAGGAGGATACCTGAACTTTTAGACCTATAAATGGCTTAAGGTCAACCATCACCTGATCATCACATGCTGAAGTGACTGTAGCATTTACATGTTTATCAGTAACAACCTGAGTAGTTGTAACTTCCTGAGTATCTAGCACAGAAGTCATCTTTGTTAGCTTTTGTTTAAACCGTTGAGAAGTATTTATCAAGGCTTTGACCTGTTGAGCAACTGATGCCTATGGGACATCCTCCATATAACCTTTACCTTTATCCATAGTTGAGATTGGTGTCACCAAAGAATATTTAGCTGCTTGAGCCTGCTTCTTTTCTTTGTCTTTTCTCATCTTTTCCAAAATATCCAACTCCATTGCTCTGTAAGCCCGGACCCTGTCTCTTATTTCCTTCTCGTAGCATAAGATTTGACTTTGTTCCTCTTTGCTTTTGGATCTGGCTAAAACTTTAGAAAAAAAAGTATCGAATCCTTGGTAAATAGAGTCATCTGGTACTTCTTCATCAGTATAACCTGCTTTGAAATGATTCTTGCTTAGATGAACATCAACCCACCCCTTGGGGTCATGTTTCCTTTTGCTGGAAAAACCCAGTTTCAGAGAAACTATGTGGCTTAAGGTTAGCCATCACCTAATCATCACATGTTGAAATGGATGTAGCATTTACCTTTTTATCGGTAACAACCTGAGTAGTTGCAACTTCCTGAGTATCTAGCACAAAATTCATCTTTGTCATCATTTGTTTAAACTGTTGAGAAGTATGTATCAAGGATTTTACCTATTGAACAACTTATTCCTATGGGACATCCTCCATAGGACATTTACCTTTATCCATAGCTTATATTGGTGTCACTGAAGAATATTTAGGTGCTTGAGCCTCCTTCTCTTCTTTGTCTTTTCTCATCTTTTCCAAAATATCCAACTCCATTGCTCTGTAAGCCCGGACCCTATCTCTTATTTCCTTCTGGGAGCATAAGATTTGACTTTACTCCTCTTTGATTTGGGCTCTAGATAAAACTTCAGAAAAATATCGACTCCCTGGTAAATAGAGTCATCTGGTACTTCTTCATCAGTATAACCTGCTTTGAAATGATTTTTCCTTAGATGAGCATCAACCCACTCGTTGGGGTCATGTTTCCTTTTACTAGAAAAACCTAGTTTTAGAGAAACTATGTGGTCACTAAGCTCTATAGCCCAGGTCAAAGTTGGTATGCTTAGCGGTCTAAGGTTTTGAGGGAACTTGGGATAAACTCTTCTTTTTGGTCCAGCGAGCTTCTTGTAAACTCCTTCTGTCACTGTCTGGAAGGATATTTCCTCAATAACCAACCTGTCAGGTACAACTTTAGGTAACATATGGGAAATATCGTTGCCCTGGATTCTAATGTATGCAAATGTTTCTCCAACGTACCAATCACCCATGGTAGCGATGATATTATTGGCTTCAGGCAAGAAGCCTGGAGCTTCCCTTTTGAAGATTAGAAAATAAATATGGCCAAGGAAGTTTTCACAAATTTCCTAGAACCTGGTCATATAGTCACGTATCCCATAATTCTACATGGTAAATGTATACAGGTGGGGCTGGTAAGATCCGGTTCCATCCCAAATTGGGATAATGGAACTCAGCACAAAATACATCAACAATGAAGGCTGAGAATAAGAGATTGGTTTCTTCTTCGCAGTGTCTTTTTGATAGTATTGGATGGTTGTCTTGAGTTCTAAAGAAAGAATAGACACCCAGGGGAGGGATTATCCTATGGTAAGAACGTGATCAGCTATTGGGGACCATTTATATTTAAAAAAGAAACAATTGGGGAGACTGTAAAGTCTACAAAACATAGATGACAGCAGAGAGTAAGGTTCCCTGAACCAATCAATGGGGTAAATGTCACGTCCCCATCCCTTAAACCGGTGAAGAGGACGCAACCAACACAGCTAACACAGGAAACAGCCCCATGAACATAAATAGGAAAAATGCTGATACTAAATTTCTTAAACATATATAGCAGGATGCATGATCCATCATACAAAGATGCATAAAACATCAACATACAACGAAAAAACACACACATACAATTCCAGCATTCAACATGCTCATTACAATTCATCTGACATCAATATAATTGCAGAGATGAAGTAACCACAACACTTATCTTTCGATGAAGAATTTATCCCGCAACCAGCTACGTCGCTGCAACGTTCCACCCAACCATAGGCCAGCGTGCTCATCAATATCTTAGAAACACTGCCACCCCTGAGCTGGGCATGATTCCTCCAAGGATAAGGGTCAATGCAGACTTACACATAGCTAAGGGACTCAATCAACAAACCAACATAGCTGGGTTTATCAGGCCATCAACAAACCCCAAGCCAGCACAGTCTGAAGACCAACCACTACATACATGCAGAAAAACAATCCCTTCACATCCCTGTGAAGAAGATAAAGACAATCCAGTAGCAGTCCCAAACGAAATATGATCCACAATCCAAGTCCACGAGGAAACACAGAGTTGTTCTTGGCCCTTGCATGGCCAAAACAACTCTACAGCAACACCCAAAACAGGGTACCTAAGCAACCCAAATCCATAATAAAAACAGTGGCAACACCACACAGTCCATAAAACAGAGGAGAAGACAACTCTCAGCGTGGACAGAGGAAAACTCAACCAATGGATTGGAAATCCACAGTGGCCCAAAACACAGTTGGACACCATAGCCAACAAATCATGGGGAAAGATGACAACTCCCATCCCACAATGAAATAGCAGAAAATTACACAGTCCGACAATGGAGAGAAAACAGACTCTCAGCAGGGACAGAAGGAAAACACAACCGCAGACCACAGCAGACAGCATACACAGCCATAATCAGCAAGGAGGCATATACATACCACCGAAACTGGTGTGGAACACATAGGCACACGGCCCTAAACGTGAATGGCTCCTGCACCCAAAAATCCTAGGTGACAGCTACAATTTCATCCGCTCCCTGTGTGAGGAAATCAACGCAGAATTCCTGTGCGTGAGGAGAGAGCAGAACGTCTCTCTCTCAGCGGGATGATACCAGCCTGCGCATGAGGAGAAATAGCTTTTCCTATGTGTGTGAATCACCAGACCAACAAACCATCGAGAGGAAGAATGAGCAGACCACCATCGTGAAGGCTAAAGACCAGGCGTGAGAGCAACCGACCATAGTCGTGAAGATTGAAAAACGTGGGAGAGAAGTGTGTGTGCAGTCGTGGGTGTAGTGGGCATGTGGACAAAGGACTGGCAGTCTTACCACAAACACCACCACTCAGTAATAACTACCTCAACCACCGGCCATAGCTGCCCCCAACAACAAAACCAAGTCATTGAAGAGGTTGGTGAAACAAGAAAGGTGGCAAAACAATCAAGGTGGCAACACACGGGTTTTTCCCCCATAAACCAAGGTTTGACATCCCCCACACCCTTATCCTTTGGAACCATGCCCTTTTCATTCAACGTTGCACTGTCGTAGCTGGTTGTGGTTTTAGTTTTAATTGACATGCATATTTACATGATGTCGAATTATAATGTGCCAAATGGCACGATAAACCATCGGCAACTATCCCCATTGCTGAAACACACGCACAACCAAATCGATGGTGGGGATTTTTCCTTGAGCTCCTCACCATGATTAATTACAATATATACATCATGCAAATGGTGTCAAAACCGGGACATTACATTCCCCTCCCCCTTGGAGTAACACCGTCCTCGGTGTTCCATTACATATATATACAATACATATATAATTGCACATCAAAATTTCAAAATTGCAGATCTGTCCCATGTTCAATCATTTATGTTGAACGTTCAAGACCAAGCCCCTCGGCTCCCATGGACTTCTCCTGTTGGTTCTCAGCTTTCAGCTGATCCCGAAGTCTAGGAACTCTGTGGCTATTTCCCTCATCATGTTCCCTCATAGGACAGTCCCGGCGTAAATGATGTCCTCTGCATCTCCAGCATTTCACTGGATGCTTCATCTTTACCTTCTCAATTTCCTTTGAGTCTTCATGCCTGGACCGTTTCCTATCAGGTCGCTTGGACAATTTTACCGTTGCTGATCCACCTTCCTTTCCTTTGTCGATTGCTCCCAGAAGGCTTTTCACCTCCCTTTGCAAACCAATAGAGTCTTGCAAAATCTGGTGGTTCATCTCATTCTGCCTTCTCTATATCTTGAGCATATCCCCAATATTATCTTGGGTCTTGGCAATCATTTGAAGGAGACTTCCAGCTAAGTCCAACAACTTTTGATTTGCTGCCATATTCAATGTGCACCACTTGGTTTCACTTTTCTCACCTGTGAAATGCACCATAGAAATTTTATCAGACCAAGCATAATATAGACATTAAAATCAGTCATTTAATTACCCAATTGGCAGGACAGTCCAAGCCTTATCAAGAAGACTTTCATATTTTTCATGCCTTCCTAACAGGCACACGAGCTCATTCATGTCCATTATTGGGCAGGGAATTAACCATTCCAGCATTCACAATTTACTTTAAGCAAATACACACATTTCATTTCAATCATATATGCATTAAACAATCCTTTGTTTTCACAATGCATAAATGTATATGTATATATATAATCAAAAGGCAAGAGAGAGAAGTAAGAGTTTTTTCCCCTCTTTATTTTGTTCCATCCTAGAACCCACACCATCACTGTGGCTTTTCATGCTCTCAGCCTCTTTCACTTCACCGTGAATGCTGGACCAATCCCTCTTGGTCATGACACTTAGTGTCTTTGGTCTATTCCAGACCTCTAAACCATGGAGTCTCTCCACATGGTTTGTCTCGGCAGCTAGGAATCCCCCGTCTTACTAGCACCTTTTTCATTACCTCTCAACCTGAGCTTCCCAGGATAGTCATATGTCCACATGCATCTCTAGGATGCTCTCATAGTCCTCGCTTCCAGCGACACCTATATCCAAACATTGAATGAATTCACATGTTTAGTTTATTCTCATTGGTTTTATCTCTAGAACAAGAGCTTAAAACATCCTAAACAAATCATATACACATGTATATTCATAAGCAAAATAATCCAATACTTATCTGTATTCTGCATTTCCTTGTTCGTCCCCAGGATCCTGCTTCGCTTTGCAAGCCTTAGGATCTCCTATGGACTTATATGTTAGTTCATCATGCCGTCTACTCCACAACATCAAACTTTTTTTAAAGTTCCAGCCAGTACATCCTTATGTCGACTGGGCTTGGAACTTTACCGTGACCATTTCTAGGTCTAGGATCTACTATGGATCCTCAGGCATATAACAGCCCAACATACACTCATGTCAACAATAGCACATACACTTATACCAACAATACACTTATATCAACAATAACCCTTACTCTGCAACCCCTCACAACAACAATTTACCATTTTACCTTTACCTTTAGCCTGTCAACACAAGCAACACAAGCAATACAAGCAAAATTCATCAACGTTATTGCTCTAAAACTGTTATCACATTTCACATCATTCACTATCAAGTATTGAGACACCAGGAGTGCATCCACTCCCTAGGGTGTAATCAATATTGATAACCCTTTCATGATCCAACATCGGAAAAGTGTGCACCCATTCCCGGTGTGTGCCATGCAGGCCCTATGCATACTCAAGCAATCAGTCATAATGGATATTAAATCAAAACATGTTATGCATATGGAATTTAATAATTAAACATGCATATTCTTAGCAAGGGTCACAGAACACTTATCCATTTGCCGTCGCAGTATGCCTTTGTTAAGGAGGAATGGAGGCTCCTTCCCTGAGTTAACAGTCCCTTAGTTTGCCATCCCAACTCCTTTTTACATTTCACATTCATGCATGTCTTACCGACATAACCCATACCATCTCACTCATGTTATTTACCAAACATGCAGTGCAGATAAGACATTTCAAAATGTCTAATGGTGTTTCACCCGAAACCCATTTTCAAGGGAAAACCGTCCCATGACGTTTGGCTCTTGCAGGTCATCACACATGATCTTTCTGCAGTGTGTACCCTTGACACATTCATCAAATATCCAAACAGTCAATCATTACCTGATACTACAATCCAAATTGATTGTTGGCATAACCAAGCATGACATTAGGAATTTGCAATTCTATCTACTACAGAAATTGACTTGTTCAATTGTGGGTTTCTTGTAAGCAGCACTACTATGCCCATTGTAATTTTATGCTTACTATAATAACATGAATACCCACTTACCATGCGTCCCTCCTGACACAATCTTATACAAGCCAACAATGATTAGCAGTCGTTAGCACTTCATAAATCCGAATTTCACAACCTAGCTATTATGCACATCAACTATTTTCACAACCATGAGACTCTTCTCATAAATCTTGGCTCTTTTTACATGGTAGATTATGGCATTGGTCAGGTTCTTACCTCTCACTACCATGCTCGAAATAATCTACCTGAAACCTGGGCTTCAATCAACCAAACGCAATCTTATGCAAGCCAATAGTGGCTAGTAGCTGTCAGCAATTTCTTAAATTCAAAATTCACAATTCGAATTTTAACAACCTATTATGCATATCATATGGTATATTTTGGCATTGGTCAGGGTCTTACCTCTCACTTCCATGCCCGAAATAATCTACCTGAAACATGAGCTTCAATCAACCAAACACTTGGTAAGTCCAGATGCATATAACCTTTTCATTGCTACAACCATCACTGAAGCATTTTCAGAATTTATAAAAATTCAAATACTTTCAGCTGTTAGTCACATCAATATTATCAAAGCTCATTTACTTCATGCAATCATTATCATACTAACATTACAAGAGTCATATCATTCATGCAATTAAATGAAGTGTTTAGATACTCCTTACTTCACAAGCGTATCATTCATACCACCTTGCTCTTCCATAGAGCATTTCTGGCAGCCAACTGATCATGACTATCCTGCATTCATAACAACCTCTGAAATGATTCCTGAATTATCATCAATTCACCATTTCAGTCTCTAGTTAGTCCACATATCACATGAATTGATCTCAATGCATTCATGCAATACATCACAACATTGTACCTACACTTATGCAATCAGGCATTCACACCCTTCATAGGCATACATCCATTGCATAACTACAAGGTTCATAAAATATTTCCAATGCCTATCCATTCATGCTATCTTGCATTCAATATACCATGCATGGCCTAACCATGACTAATTCATATAGGATGCATTATTATAATCAATATCATCAAAATATATAGGCATGACACCTTTTTATATTCCAGCATCCACATGGTATGAGGCCTCTTACCTTTACCACTCCATGGAATTTGTCATAAGCAAACTCTTACCTACATGGGTCTTACTTACACCGTTGACATGACCAATTTGATTGGTCCTTTGTAGGAGATTGCAGCGTTTGCTCACCAACTTTTTCTATGGACTTGTTGCCTTATCCCTTTCTCCATGGGGTTGCTGGTCTCATTCATCAGCATCAACAACATATTCATCCGGGTCCATGTCATCGTTGGTTTTTCCACTAATGCCAACATCAAAGCAATGATTATCATTAGTGGTTCATTATATATATATAATTTCCACTATTCTTACCAACATGCAATATCCTATGCATGCCATACACATCCTCATGCATTTCAAGCATAAACTTAGGAAATGTAGTTATAATCAGCAAGACAGAGTTTTAAGGAAACTTCCCTTTTCAAGTCTTTCATCCTGGAATGGAACTACTCTTCCATACAGCAGCTGATTGACTTCATAGTCCTTGCTACCCCTGGGCATGCAACTGTCCAAATTTGTTCGTCCGATAGCAGCGGCCATCACTGGCACTTTGTTGTTTCATGCTCATATTCTGATGACTTTCCCTTGTTCCCTACTAGATAAGCTTTCCAATGCCTATCCATATGCTTCATTCCGACCTCGGGTGTGAAAACCACACCACTTCCCAAAATGAAGATTTTCACCTAATTTCTGCATTTTTATACACAACTATATTTTGGTCTGAGTACCAACTTCAGCCATTTGTAGGAGCAAGTCTAGGAAGATTCAGGAAAACCTTTCTATTGGGTGAAGTCAGTGCATACAATGAGGAACACTCATTAACTTGCGGATCTCATTCCTGATGCACTGTCCATCTTTTATGAATTCTGGGTTCTACTAAATTTCCCAAAACATAGAATCTTCTTTTCTCCAGAACGACTATCTCCGAGGACGAAGGGGGTCAAGGGGGCAATCTGGTGCATAAGATCGCTTCCACTTTCTCCCTTTTCAGTCCTAAAAATTCACTGAAAAAAAGCTACAAATCCCACTGTAAAACAGTCGAAATTTGCTAAGAAATCCCACGAAAAAACTCAGAATTCTCCCCTGCAGAATCGGCTCCCGAAACACTAACCGTTCCGCAGAATCGACTCTCTTTTCAACTCATCGTTCCGCGGATTATAAACTCATCGGCTGTCGGAATCTTTAACCTTCCGACGTTGGCGGTCCTTCCACATTGTAAGCCTAGTGACTTTGGCTTCCGCAATGGCGACACATGAACCACTTTCTCTTCTGATTGGTGAACTAATTTTTGATTGGCATCGGCGTCGGCAATCTTTCTCATCGGAAGTCTTGTGCCTTTGGCTTCTGCAATGGCGGTACGCGAAACCTTATCTTCTTCCAGCAGCATTCTTTCTTCATCGGATGGATTAGTGCTTTTCTCTTCCGCAATGGCGGATGCTTAACCCACTAAGTACTTCCATGTCGGCGATCGGATGATTTTCCCATTGGGTGCACTTCCCCTAACTCTTCCCCAACGGCGGCAATCGTTCCCCCTTTTTCCGCTGACAATTTCTTCACTTAGACAAATTTTTCAAAAATTTGTCTTTCTTCTTTCCGCTGAATATATCACCTGTAGGCGGTCGGACCACTTTCCCGTCGGATGCTTAGTTGCTTCTTCATCTGCAACGGCGGACGTAGAACCCTTTCTTCTTCTAGCAGCAGTCTTTCTCACTGGAAGACTTGGTGCTTTCGCTTCTGCAACGGCAGCTCACAAAATGATTTTTCCTTCCGATCGGCGTCGGCAGCCTTTCTAGTCAGAAGCCTTAATGCTTTCACTTCCACAACGGTGGCTCATGAAATGCTTTCTCCTTCCGATCAGCACAGACTTAGAACAATTTTAAACTTTTTCAATGTCGGTGGCCTTTCTGGTCGGAAGCTTTAGTGATTTCACTTCTGCAACGGCGGCTGGCGAACCACTTTCACTTCCGATTGGCCGATGATCTTCTATACTTAGAAAAAATTTTGACTTAATTTTCTTACGGCGTCGGTAGTCAGAGGTCTTTCTCGTCGAAAGTCTAGTGACTTTGACTTCCGCAACGACGGACGGTCGAACAACTAATTTCTTTCGATAGCCAACGATTTCAACACTTAGCCAAAAAAATTTCAAATTTTCCCCCCGTCGGCAATCAAAGGACTTTCCCATCGGGCTCCTTCACCTAACTCTTCCGCTACGGCGAAATTCCATTCCTCTAAGTGCTCCGATGATCCGACTGAATACACTGCTCAATACTTAGGCAAATTTTTGAAGTTTGCTGCTGTTCTGCTGGACATAGAAGGTAATTCTACCTTCTGTCACTACATCCTTCATGGCCCATAGAGGCCCATTGTTGCAACCTTTGCTTTGATACCATACTGTCACATCCCCATCCCTTAAACCGGCGAAGAGGATGCAACCAACATAGCTAACAGGGGCAACAACCCCATGAACATAAACAGGAAAAATGCTGATACTAAATTGCTTAAACATATATAGCAGGATGCATGATCCATCATACAAAGATGCATAAAACATCAACATACAACAAAAGCAAACACACATACAATTCCAGCATTCAACATGTTCATTACAATTCATCTGACATCAATATAATTGCAGAGATGAAGTAACCACAGCACTTATCTTTCGATGAATAATTTACCCCGCAACTAGCTATGTCGCTGCAACGTTCCATCCAACCATAGGCCAGTGTGCTCATCAATCTCTCAGCAACACTGCCACCCCCGAGCTGGGTATGATTCCTCCAAGGATAAGGGTCAATGCAGGCTTACACATAGCTAAGGGACTCAATAAGTAAACCAACACAGCTGGGTTTATCAGGCCATCAACAAACCGGCCAAGCTAGCACAGTCCGAAGACCAACCACTACATACATGCAGCAAAACAATCCCTTCACATCCCTGTGAAGAAGATAAAGACAATCCAGTAGCAGTCCCAACGAAAGATGATCCACAGTTCAAGTCCACGAGGCAACGCAGAGTTGTTCTTGGCCCTTGCGTGGACAAAACAACTCTACAGCAACACCCAAACCAGGGTACCTAAGCAACCCAACTCCATAATAAAAACAGTGGCAACACCACACAGTCCATAAAACAAAGGAGAAGATAACTCTCAGCGTGGATAGAGGAAAACTAAACCAACGGATTGGAAATCCACAGTGGCCCAAAATAGAGTTGGACACCACAGCCAACAAATCGTGGGGAGAGATGACAGCTCCCGTCCCATAATGAAATAGCGAAAAATTACACAGTCCGACAATGGAGAGAAAACAGACTCTCGGCAGGGACAGAAGGAAAACACAACCGCAGACCACAGCAGACAGCATACACGGCCATAATCATCAAGGAGACATATACATACCACCGAAACTAGTGTAGAACACATAGGCACACAGCCCTAAACATGAATGGCTCCTGCACCCGAAAATCCTGGGTGACAGCTACAATTTCATCCGCTCCCTACGTGAGGAAATCAACGCAGAATTCCTGTGCATGAGGAGAGAGCAGAACGTCTCTCTCGCTGTGGGATGATACCAGCCTGCGCATGAGGAGAAACAACTTCCTCTATGCACGCGAATCACCAGACCAACAAACCATCGAGAGGAAGAACGAGCATACCACCATCGTGAAGGCTAAAGACCAGGCATGAGAGCAACCGACCATAGTCGTGAAGATTGAAAAACATGGGAGAGAAGTGTGTGTGCAGTCGTGGGTGGAGTGGGAATGTGGACAAAGGACTGACAGTCCTACCACAAACACCACCACTCAGTAATAACTACCTCAACCACTGGCCATAACTACCCCCAACAACAAAACCAAGTCATTGAAGAGGTTGGTGTAACAAGAAAGGTGGCAAAACAATCAAGGTGGAAACACACGGGTTTTTCCCCCATAAACCAAGGTTTGACATCCCCCACACCCTTATCCTTTGGAACCATGCCCTTTTCATTCAACATTGCACTGTCATAGTTGGTTGTGGTTTTAGTTTTAATTGATGTGCGTATTTACATGATGCCGAATTATAATGTGCCAAATGGCACGATAAACCATCAGCAACTATCCCCATTGCCGAAACACACGCACAAGCAAATCGATGGTGGGGATTTTTCCTTGAACTCCTCACCACGATTAATTACAATATATACATCATGCAAACGGGGTCAAAACCGGGGACATTATAGTAAAGTTCATCCTTCCTCTGAGAAAACTTATCAGGATTGCTCATCGAGGACTTCAGCATTTCATCAAAATTATATTTGGACTTAGAGGCTTTGACAAAATCATCATTGAGGAGATGTCTGACCGAATTGAGAGCATAAGCTTTGACAAATATTTCAGGATGGAAGCTAGTGAGTTGCAACTCTAGATTTCAATTGAAGGAGTGGTCTCGTTCTCAATAATCCATTTAGCTGCATCATTGTAAGGGAGAATGGAAAGTCTAGCTGCAATGGAATGGATACCGGAATCCCTAATTCTCATGTAGGCGAGTTGATTGTTTTGTATGTTTGAAAGGTCATTGTTGTCGAAAATAGAGTATATCCTAGACCAATATACTTGGTAGGTTTTACTGACTCTACCACTAGTATCAGAAAAGATGCCAAAATTTGGGTCCTTAGTCAGCATATCCCTCTGAAGGTTCTTGCATCGGGTAATTCAAGACATCTTAGGGTTGAAATATTATGTTAAATGCATAAACCCAAAATTAAAACTAATTTAAACCAGAAGAACAATAAGTGATTTGAATTATGAAAAGGACTCAAATACGAACATGTAATCATATCGGACAATGATACTGTCGACTGGTAAAAATGCAAGGAAATTCAATGTAGCACAACAATTTACCGTAGTAAAAATGGTAAAGAAATTTCAAAATACCAAAGTATATATAGATTTACCTAAATCCATTAGGACCATAGGATTAAGATAAATTAATGGTTGACATTAATACTGTGAGATGTGGGATCCAATTTATAATTTTATTTAGCTATCCTGTAATCCGCATTCTGCATATGTGGGATGCAGGATTACAAAACCATCAAAAGTTTATTCAATCTCTCCCACAATCTACAGCCTGGAAGTTTCCAGTTGCGGGTTGCATAAACACGCAACACAATCATCAAAATAAATTATTTTCCTACAATCTGCATTCCACACATGCGGGATGTGGGATGACAAACTTACACACACACAATCTTTTCGCATCCTGCATTCTGCAAGTTGCGGGATGAAAATCTTGGAAAAAAGAAAATTCAAAATCATGCCATCCACAAGTTGCGGGTTGTGGGATGTGGGTTGCGGGGTGAAACAATTTCAATAAAATATAGTTCCCTTCAACTTCATCAAAAACACACAAATCACTCATAGATTTCAGAAATTTGTCTAAGTTAGAAAACAAAGAAACCATGACAAATGTGGAAGGGGATGTAAAAATGATCATAGGACTTAAAGCAGTTACCTTTGTATGTGTAATTGGGATCCCGTGTTTTGACTAACATGGGATATATTGTATCTACAACAAATGGTGACTGGCTAGGAAGAACCAATTATCTCTGTCAAACAAAAACTCCTTTCCATAGAAAAACATTGTCAGTAAACAAATGATTATCCTAAAATCACAAAAAACGTTTATATAAGAATGCACCAGCAAAATAATTACCAAAATACTGACTCATACATTCCCATCCATGGTCAATGTTTAGGAGTGATGTAACTCAGATTCAGAAGGTATGAAGGGTAAGGGTCTCTTTCCTTCAGGAAAGCATATGCACACAGTTTAGGTTGAACCTAGAACCGGACCCAAACAATTTTGGATCTTCATAGGTATGTCATAAAGATTCTTTTATTCTCCTTTCCCTTTTTTTTAATGAAATGAGAACCATATTGGCATAATACCACTACCCAAAATTTTGGAGATCAGTGCCATTCACAAACTTGATCTGGAAACTGAACAAGCCAGCTTGGTAAGGAGACCTCCTGTCTTCCAGGTGCAAGACTGAAAGCAACTATCATGGCCTAGGAACCATTTAATGATAATTTCAATCCAAAATCAAGTCCATGATCATAGTAAGGCTGGATTTTGATAAGACCCCCTCATCTTAATGTACAATAGTTGTCTCTAAGGAATAAAAAGGACTTTATTTGTGTATGGACTGTAAGACACTATCATGGCTTGGTATCCACATAGTGACAGTGCTACTCACTGGTGCTTCGTAGATCATGAATGAACTGACCTATGATAGGATCTTCCATCTACAAGATAAACCGAAAGCCACCCCCCCACATTATATGGCGAAGATGTCATTTCAACAAGCACTTATGAACCTAGTGGGTTGGCTCACGATGAGACCCCCCATCCTGCAATCCGAAACAATAATTTTTTTTCTTCTGCATGACCATGATCAAATACAAAATGGGTAAGGCTGGACAAGTTATAAGGATATGCTGCAGTGCACTAATGAGACCTAATACAACAAGGACCCCTTCTTTTCATGACCTTCATCACACGAGTAAGTAATATGTGGGATATTGACCAGGGAGAGAATGTAGTAATCCAAAATCCTATAGTTGTTGGTTGGCCTTCGTACATAAAATGGATCCCAAAAGGTTGGAAACTGACATGTTTTTCTTTAAGGTTTAGAGCTCTGAATATTGAGAAAATCTTATTACCCATATTACCAAATGTGCATAGATTATTAAAAGCCTATTAATATCAAGAAAATACTCAAAACAATTAAAAAAACTGAAAAAATAACACACCAAACCTATGTACAAGATTCATGAAACTTCCCAGACAAAATACTTCTTAAGAAGGAAAACATTCACTAGGTAGGTGTCAATGACTCCTTCCAGTGTCTGTAACTGAACGGTGCTAGGGCCAATATTTTTTGTAATAATGAAAGGCCCCAGCCAAAGGTGTTGGAATTTAGTATAATCCTTATTCTCTTTGTGCTGCTTGTCCCACCTTAATACTAAATCCCCTACCAAAAAATTTTTGTCAGAGGAGGAATTCTCATCGAACTATTTTTTTACCAACTGTTGATGTTGATAGAATTTGTTCTTGTCCTTTTCCTTATCTTCCTCTAACTTGAGCAGAGTGTCAATCCTCTGCTATAGTGGGGATGAATCATCCTCTTGGGTTGATTGGGATAACTACAACGAAGGGATGGTGGTATTAGTTGGTAGAACGACTTCCTTTCCATAAACCAAACAATAAGGGGTGTTACCAATAGCTGCTTTTGGGGTGATTCGGTCTATCCAAAGAACATTGTAAAGCTGGGTATGCCAATTTTTGTGGTGGGAGGCCACTGGATTTTTCAAGATGTTTATCAAGTTTTTGTTAGTGGATTCTGCAAGTCCATTTCCCTAGAGGTAGTAGTTGGAAGAAAATTTAAGCTTGATCCCCTTTTCAAGGGCGTAGCTAGTCAAGTCAATGGATGTGAAGTATGATGCACTATCAAAAATGAGATACTCAAGAGTGTTGAACCTAGTGATTATTTGGTTTTCAAGAAAAGAAATCACTTGGTTCATATTACATAGTCTAAGAGGGACTGCTTCAACCCACCTGGTGAAATAATCAGTGGCTGACAAAATGTATTTGTGTTGTAAAGAAGACACATGGTTGATAGGCCCAACAAAATCCAATCCCCATTGCTGAAATGGGAAAAAGACTGCTACTGGCTGCAAAGGGAAGGCAGGATTTTTTACTTTTCCAGAGCACTTTTGGCAAGGCTCACATTTTCTGACATAGGCATGAGCGTCCCTGGATAAGATAGGCCAATAATACCCTTACCGAATGATTTTGTGAGCCATTGTATCCCCTGAGAAATGTTCACCAGCAGGTCTTGCATGAAATTGAAAAAGGAAATCATCATCCTGACCCTTTTCAAGACATCTAAGAAAAACTCCATCATAATTTTTCCTAAATAAAATATCATCAATAAGTTTATAAGGAGCTGACTTTAGCCTTAATGCTCTACATTTTATAGGATCAAGAGTTTCAGGAGAAAATCCATTATGAAGAAAAAAAATCATGTGGTCATACCATTCAGATTTTGTTGTCCCAATTGCATTTACAAACCTGTAGGTACAGCTTCTTCTTGCTCCCAATTGGCTTATTGATCTTCAAGATCGTTTGATTGGGAAGAAAGTAGACACAAACCTTGTCCTTTAACAATCTTCTCAGGCTTGATCTCCAGATCGTATTCCTGCAGCACCGTCATCTAGTGAACTCTTTTCTCACCCAAATCCTTCTGGATGAGGACATTTCCAATGGCTGTGTATGGGACAATCACCTTAGTCCTCGACTTCAACAAATACTGCCTGTAATGTTTTACCAATTTATACACCACATAGGCATGTTTGTTGATTTGGGAATAGTTGAGTTCAGCTCCTTTAAACATTGAGATCATGAAGGAAATGGGGATCTCAATGTCCTCATGATTCTTTTGCGTTAGGACACCTGCATACGAAAAATCGGTAGCGAAGGTATAAAGTATAAAATAATTGCTGAAATCTGGAGACATAAGAGCAGGAACTTCTGCTATGGCTCTTCTGATTTCAACAAAGGCACTTTTTTGTTCTTCAGACCACCTAAATAGTACATTTTTTTAACTAAATGTTGCAAGGTTTTGATGACTTGGGAAAATTTTGGTACAAACCTTCTGACGAAATTGATCTTACCCAAGAAAGATGCATTGCTTTTCTAGAATTAGGGAGGCCAATATTGGAGATTGCTTCTATGTGTTCCAGATCAATGATCATGCCTTCCTTGGAGATGATGAAACCTAACAACTTACCTTCCATCACTACGAAGATAGACTTTTGGGATTGAGGGAAATCCCATATTTTCTGCATCTTTCGAATACCTGTTTCAAGGTAGACAAATGATCATGTCATTTTTTAGAATAAATAGTTACATATTCTATATATACAACGACATAATTATGAATTAAGCCTCTGAAAGCTATGTCCATAGCTCTTTGAAACATGGCCCCCACATTTATCAGCCCAAATGGCATCTGTCTGTATGCAAAGGTTCCCCAGGGGGTTTAGAAAGTTGTTTTAAGCTAGTTGTCGGGGGAAACCAGGACTTGGTTGTACCCTAAAAAAATGTCAAGCAATGAGAACATTTCAGATCCGGCTACCTTTTGCAGAATCTGCTCCATGGGAGGAATAGGACAATTGTCCTTCTCTGAGGCCCTGTTCAAGTTTCTAAAGTCCATGCAGAGTCTAATTTCTCCATTCTTCTTCCAAATGGGTACTAAGTTGGTGACCCACTTCATGTGTCTAATAGGGAATATAATCCTTGCTTCCAATAGCTTATCGAGTTCTTTCTTGACATAGGGTTCTAAAATGGGATGCATCTTCCTTAGTTTCTGTTGGTATGGTTTCACCTCAGGTTTCATCAGGATGTTGTGGTGCATGATCCTAGTGTCAAAATTCCTGAGTTCATCATACGTCGAGGAAAATACATCTTTGAATTCCTTGCACATTTTGATAAAGCTTCTTTTTTCATCATGGGAATAATGAAATCCAAGGTTGATAAAATGGGGGTCTTGTTTCATTCCCAGATTGACAGCTGTATAATTGAGGGTTGAGCTCTGGGTCTTATAGTTTGTGGTTTGTCTAAATTTATCTTATAAATCATAAAACTTTTCTAAGCTAATAACAGACTTGGGAATGATATTGGAAGGGTCAAACAAATATTTTTCATGATCAGTTTCATTAATAGGCATACCTTCAAAGGTGTCTTGGGCTAACAAGAAGTCTAGTATATACTGGTCATCATCGAACACGTTCCAATTTGCGATATTATCTAGAATGTAAGGCCTGTAGATCAACTCAATAGAAAATTTTTGCGGAGACAAACCTTCATGCGGGATTAGTCTAGACGCAGTATTAGCCAATAGATCGGCATCAAAATTCTATGATCTAGAGACAAATCTGATATTAAATGCTGAAAAGAGTTGGTCATGTCTCTGATCAACCTCTGATAATTGATTAACTGGGGGGACAGGCAATGTATTTCGTTTCTTACCTATTTCACTATAATTTCTGAGTCCCCAATGCATTCAATTGATTTTGCCCCCAAACCCATAGCTTTTCTGAGTCCTTGAACAAGTGCCTCGTATTCAACTACGTTTTTGGTACATTCAAACTCCTCTGCATGAAATCATTGTCTTGGTCCCTTTCGGATCAATAAGAACACATCCTACACCTACTCCATCTTTGGACCTAGAGCGATCAAAAAACAAAGTCCAAATAAAAGGGTCAATTCTGAAATTAGTATTTACATTATAAACATTATGAACAATAGTACTAGAGAATGGTACAGAAGTAAGATGGGTGATCTGGGAGTATTTTTGTACATTCTCTGCTGGTGAAATGTTAGCAAGCAAGTCTCCAAAGAAGGTATCGAATGTAAAATGTTATATTTGATTACTGAAGAAGGAGACAGATTCATTGGAACTGTCGAGAGTGGTAACCATTTGTTTTAGAAATGGTTCCCTATCAGCTTTGAGTTTGTTAGGCTATCCATTTAGGGGTAACCACAAGTGAGACCAATTGGTGGCAAAGTAGCCTTTCAATTTTTCCGACCAATATCGACTTAACCACATACCGTAAGTCTCCAGAATGTCTGCAATTACAATGTCAATGGTCTGATAAATTCTGGGATCTGTAGACAATCTAAGCAGAACATTTTTCAGTCTTCCTACAACTTTAACCTTAGACCTGTCCAATTGGAAAATTTGGATAGGACAAGTTTCCCAGGTAGCATTCATCTTTTTTTAGATAGAAAGAGGAATCACATTAGATGAGGCCCTTGAATCAACCATGCAATTATGTACATTCCGGTTGAAGATTTCAAAAATGAGTAAGAAGGGTGGGGTTCCCTTGCTTCTAGGCTTCTGATTGTTTGGTCGAGGGGAAGAGTCAAGAATATTATTCTGAGTTTCCCTAGGCTATTTTATTATCATGCTTTTGGGAAGGGAATCTCTCATGGACAGGATTTTGAGAAGGTCAAATAAAGATATATTTGACTTGACTCTTTTTAGATCCTCAGCTAAACTATATTTAGGATGAGGAATGACATTGTCTTTCTATGCTTGGGATTTACCTTTGTTGGGAGCCTGTGTCGTAGTTGATGGTTCCTGTGGTGGTGGCCCATTTGATCTAGTGTTGTGAGTGTGTTGTATAGGTTGAAAATTGTCTCAGGTTCTTCTTCCTCTTCCTCAAAAAAGAAACCTACAGAGCTAACCTGTCGGTCTTCTTCCTCTTCTTCTTGGGGAGGTTCTGACTCTTGATTTGACTGATCCTTAGAGGATTTGGGAATGTCTGGTGTTCCTACAACCAAGGATTTCAAGACATAAAATATTTCCTCTGACGTGAATCCCTTACTAGGATTTGGAGGTGGTGGGTTTTGAGGGGGTTGGTTAGGTCTCCTAAAAGGTGGCCTATTAAATCCTTTGTTGTTGGATTGATTTTCGTTATTATTTTTTCATGAGATCCACCATATCTTTATACATTTTTTGAAGGAGCTTCTTCACATCACACATATTGAAAGGATATTGTGTTGTGGTTGTTGGCGAAGCCCACCAACAAAGCTTCGTTGAGAGGGGTTCCCACACTGTTGACGCCTTGCAGTGCAACCTCCCTGAACACCGTCCCAGACAGGTTTTACCCTACCCAGCAACTTCTATGGAGAAAATGAGGTCTCACCTAAGGAATTCAAGGGAGAGCTATCAGAACCAAGTTTCCAATAGTGGGAGAGGAGGATATGGGGATCCGACGAAGGGACACCATAACTTATGCAATCATCACACAGTATAATAATATTGCATCATTATTCATGGAACATCATTACTCATAGTGCATCAAACAGTTACAGAAACATAGAATGCATCAACATAAAAGCACCAGATCGCATCGATATAGCAAAAAGAGACTGAATCACATCTATATTATGCCATTGTCACAAAACAGAGTCATAGCATCATAACAGATCTATAACAACAGATAAGAATTAAGCCATACTCATCGCATCATATTAACCTTGCACAGATGTACCGCATTACACAATTCTTCTCCAAAACTAGAGACTGCATACATCAGAAAGAAACACGGATAAAATCACAATTCAAATAGAAAATTCTCCATAAAATAGATCGCGCCAGATATTATCTCATACAATCGCACATAAAATCACATACAATCCCTCACAACTTCTCCCCAATCGCTCTCAAAATAGATCTATAAATAGGCTTAAGATTTTACATTTAGGGTCCACTACTAACTAACTTCTAACCTCTATTGACCTATTGCAACAAAAATTGGTCAAAATATACATAAAATATTCAAAAAGTGGTTATTTTCCCTCTTATCGCACTGATCTTCCCTTGTGTGGTACCGTGTTAGCTTGCGGAGCTATCGTGACACTGCACAACTCACTCTCCCCAAACCCCTTTCCAACAGGCCCCCAACATAGTTTTGTGGCTTGCCCTCAAGCCACGTCAAGTCGATAGGGTGTGTGCCAAAGTCTTTCCTTAAAATCTTCAAATTGCTACGCAATTTCCTGAACCTAAAGCTGAACTTTACTAGTGACACTCTGACAATTAGTTAAATTTTGTCGGATGGGGTACTCCTCACTAGCCTTTTTGTCCACCATTTCTCGATTCTCTTGAATGTCCTAGAGCATGGCGACGTCCTTAACAGCCAACTGGCCATCAATTTCTTGGAATTCTTCAATCTACTCGTGATGCTTTTGCTGGCATTCTTATGCACAGGAAACTTGCTTCTATAGATCCTTTAGTTCTGTGGCCCAGGTGATCTACACCATCAGCGGCATGGCCTTCAGCAACCTCTTCATGGTTGTCAATCAGCCCTCTACCTCTTGCACCTATGCAGTCAGTTGATCAAGTTGCTCATCTTGAACAATACTTTTCCAAAACTGTGTGGTCGTCTCCATAATTGTTTTAGCCTCTTGCTCCATGGTGCAGAACTGAGTGGCAATTTCTTCAATGGAGGTCTTGCGCTATGCAAAATGCTCCAGCGGAATTATGGGTTGTACCTAGGCCTAGAGTAGCAAGTTATTATCTTGAGTTTGAACCATAGTTTGCCCCAATCACTTGGCCTCTTCGACTGGGATGAGCCCTATGGTGTTGTAAAAAATGTTCTAGCCAGCATCACAAATAGTATGGTCAACTTCACTACAACGGGCACACATCTGCTCTTGTTCAACAATTAGGTGGTCTTGCACCTTCTTAAGGTCAATTATCTCTTCGAAAGCCTTCCGCTGCAACTCAACCTACGTCGCCTTCAGCTAGTTGATTTCTTGCAACTTTTCCTCTTTCAACTACATGCGAACCTAGTACAGCTCCTCTGCTTCGTTCTGCAGCTTCTCAGCAGTGTTCTAGGACTCAACATAGCCCTCAACCAAATATTTTTACCATGTCACCAACTCCACTGCGGTGCTATGCTGCAACTCAACCAACTCTATAGTTGATAGTTTGTTCGGATCCAAAGTTTACGCTCAGGATTGGGTGTAGCTTCTGGTGAACTTCTTCATTACTAGTGTCGATGACTCATTGGCGGAGTCATGGGTGCTCAATTCCTGTGGGGAAGGGTCTTCAGGGACCTTTGGGGGTAGCTCCTTAGCTAACTCCTCCTGACTCACCGATACGTGCTAGTCTCCCGGCCAGTCTTGCACAATAACATCCAAATATTCTGTGATGAATTTATAAGGAAATGGTAGCCACTGCCAATCAGGGTCTCACCTGGCCTAAATATGAATGGAGTGGGGTCCAATAACAAACCGAAGGATCCGATGATACTTGGCCACGATGTAGGGAGAAACTATAGGAACGGAAATGGCGGCTACTTGTAGTGCTTCCCAATAGATCTATAATTGAAAGGCATAGTCCATTTGTCAACTGGGCTCTTCTACCCACCATAGGTTTTGAGAGCAGGCACCATGGAAAACCTTGACTTCCTCAACTACCATTGCTTACTAGTCCTCAGGTTCCATCCAAGAAACAAGAGCGATAAGAATCAAAATCCAACTATAGTAAAATGGTTTCTTGGTCTGAGCAGCAAGCGCATATTCAAGCAACTGATTTAATAAAAATAAAGACCAGTTCATTTTTACCCCCTCAGCACATTTCTGGGCATAGGAAACAACACCCGAATTGCATTGGACTGGTTGATTTCCATGAACAAACTTGCTAGACAAAATTCTTACACCAATGCGCATCATATGTGAAATAATACTGTCAATGCGATAAGCATGACCATCCCATTGTAACCAAAGCGCTCCTTCAACTGCTTTGCAAGTGTCTTGTCCGTATCTCTTCCACAAATATACTGCGTCAGGTCCCCCCTAGCCTTTGGCAACCCAATAATGCTTGCAATCAAGTCGACTGTGACATGGATCAGTGTATTAATCCAAAGCATCCCTCCATGGAAGCATGCCAACAGTTTCTTCACACACGCAAGTGCCTCGTTCAAGCGACCAAAATGGGGCATATTGATGAGCCCCAGTAACCCAGACTTGGCTAACCCACTGGCCCATGGTTTCAAAATCTGTTGAATGGGGCCACCGGGCACTGTGGGGATGGATTCATATGGCTTGTTCGAGACATATTTAAGCAAGCGTCATTCATGATCATCAAAATTGATCCTGATTAATGCAGGGATGATATCGAATGAGCATGTCATCCCTTCCGATAGCGCTGGAAAATTGGGTGAGTACTTCTGATTATTCAACGGCTGTCGTGGCTTGGCTCCTGGATGCATAGGAGTGACGTATCCCAAAACATCATACATCGAGACACCCTGAGGTGCCATGGACTCAACAGCTCCTGAGCTCGATGGCCCAGTCTATGCAGTGCCTTCTCCCTGCATCTTCGCAAATGTGTGAGTTTTCCTCTTCTCTGGTGGCGTAGGACTAGGTCTCTGATTCTGCTGCTTTTGCTTAGGAATGGATGATGAACCCAATGGCATACTCATAATTTATTCTTCCACAACCGTGGGTTGAATGGGGGACTCATACTCACTCAAAATTTCAATAGCGTTAAGTTCGCTCAACATCCCTTACCCCTCAAAACCTAAAAATACACTCAACTCAAACTACACTTCACTCAACACTCTGCATAAAATTCACCTTCTACTTCTACTCTTGCAATTGAAGAATGCCATCCTACGCATCCCGGGTAGTGTTTTATAGACACTTCCAATCCAAATCCATCATTACCAAATCTAACTTCACCATTATTGCCAAATTGGGCATTAATGATGCCAAATCCGTCGACGATCTTATGCTTCTAATGGTCGGATCACCCATTAATGCAGGTCACTTCAACAAGGGCTGTCAGCCAACTGGTATAACTACTTGCATTTATTACTTGATTTGACCACCCCACATCCCTACAACTATTGCAAAGGGTCAACCGGTTACCACTAACAATTTTAACCTTGCGTAGCCTCTCCCTCGAGGCTCGCCTTGCGCTGCTGAACTAAAAAATTCATTCTTTTATTTTTTTTCAACACTTCATGTGGTGCGCATCGTCGGCCCCATTCTATAGGGCATTAAGTGACTCCCGTTGATGAGCTTTGGCAACATTGTGCCATCTAACTATTGTAACTGAATTGCACCACCAGATGTTATGGACTGAACAAGATAGGGACCTAACCAGTGCATTTGTAACTTACCTGGATGCTTGATGAACTTACTGTTGTATAACAGCACCAGATCTCCTATAGCAAACTATTTGTGCTTAATATGGAAATCATGCCATGCCTTCTGTCGATCCTTCGCAACTTGTTGCTGGAATCCTTAGATGAAACGATATTCTTCAAGATAACTAAATTACACAGCATGTTCTTCTAATGCCTCTTCATCATCCATGCCCATCGCTGTGGCAATGCGCAAGTTGGGAACAATATACTCCATAGGCATGACTACCTCTTTCCCATAAACCAACTTAAATGGTGTCTGACCTATTAGCCATTTGCAAGTAGTGCAATAGGCCCATAGAACTACAAGAATTTTTAAATCCTAGTCATCACGGTTATCGTTACATACCTTGGTCAGCGTTGTCTCCAAAATTTTGTTGAAGGCCTCAACAATACCATTTTCCTATAGGTGGTATAGTGTACTCCTCTTATGTTGTATCTGGAGCTCCTCAGTTAGTGCTTTTACCATCTGGTTGAAAAAGTAACTTCATTGGTCACGCATCAAGATTCTAGGACACCCAAATCACATCACAATGTTCTCAAAAATAAACTGTGCTGCTGTCGCAGTGGTAAAATCAATGACTAGTGTAACCTCCGCCCACCGAGTCAGGTAGTCAGTTGCAGTAATAATATAGCGGGCGCCAGTGCACTTACATGGTGTATTGATAGGAACCACAAAGTCTACAGCCCATTTATGAAATGGTTGTAGAGTCACCTGCGGAACCAACAGCATCTCATCCCTCCGCGATGGCTTACCAACCCATTGGAAGACATCACAGCTCCTTGCATAGTCTGCGACATCATTATGCAACCTGGTCTACCATATCCCAGCACGCAACACTTTTCATGCAGTAGTGCAGCCTCAATAGTGACCTCCCGCGATTCCTGCATGTGCTTCTTCTAGAATGGGACCCTGCTCATGCAGTAATACACACCGTCATAAAATTTCATCTGGTCCAAGTTTATATAACTGTCCAGCAATTAGTTGAAAATCAGAGGCTTTTACGACCAGTTGCTTCTTTTGGCTAATTGACATGTCTACTGGGGAAAAACCAGTAGACAAACACTGAATAATTGGTGCATAGTGATCATCTGCGACGTCTGTTATGGAGAGAAATTCCTATGGCTTGGGGTACCACAACAGATATCTTGACTCCAGAAATCAATCCTTTCCAATATGCAATAGAAATTAAATGTCTAACACTAAAGGATTAGACCTTGTACCTTATTCCGGACGGTTGAAGTAGATCCCCGTTGAGCTTTCCAATATTCAGCTTGAATTGATCTGTTACTTCCTCAACAACAAGTAAACAATACAAGCATTCTATATATCATGGTGTTAGATCTATTCTAGCATATATAATCAATAATGTACAAGCATTTGACATAATCCCATGGATAAAATATTCATTCAAACACACATTATTGGACAGGAAAAGATACTTCTATTAATATAAATCAGAGATTACAAGATACAACCTCTGATAGCACGTCTGCGAACCAGAGAAACTGAATCCCCCACTTGGGCCTCCACCACTTCAATCCTCCATCTCTCGATAGCAAGCTCACAAGCAAAAGACAAGTTTGGGAAGAACACAAAAGTGCTCCAAGGGACAAAGGGATGCAGACTCAAGCATAAGTTCTGGCAACAATGCACTATAGTTTTGTTGCTCTCAATTCTCTCTTACGCCTTCAATGTACCAAGGGGTTCCTTATATAGCTTTTCAAAGGGGTAATAAAAGGTCGAATCTGAGCGATATCAAGTAGGGAAGGCCAAGAGTCAAATGAGTCGGATCCATGTCAAGGAAAACTCCAAAAGGATTTAGATTATGCACACATCCCGATGTACGCGGTTTTAGTGGTCAAACCCACGTATGTACATGCTTATAGGTTTAAAAGTCACGTATATCATTTTTCATATGTTTTTAGGGATGATCAAGGAAACATCAAAGGACAAAAAGTGGTCCATAGGGTCTAAGGAGTCTGCAGCAGGATAGGGGAAGGCCATACAAAGTGTGATTCACCTAGAGTGGTGAAATCCGCTATAACAGATGCCCCCTAATGTGTGAGGTCAGAGGGGTCATACGATGGCCAAAATACATTATAAATCCATCCCAGAAGTGGAGTGATGAAGGATCCCAAATGGAAGACCAACCACCCAATCAACATAGTACAATAATACAACTCTGCGTACAACTGCAAATACATATAGCAGTCCCGGATACATAAGAGTACAATTGCCATGAATAGGAATGATACATGATATCACATATATGGTCATCGCCATGTAAAATATACATAGATCGGAATCTCCATGATGAAGATATACAAAGGACCATGATCTCCAAAATGGCTGAAGATATACAATAGATCAAGATCTCCATAGTGGCTGGAAATATCTGACATATACTGGAATCAAGTCATGAGAGCTGAAATCTCATGAACACTGGCACGATCAAGGAGGTAGCATATAAGAGATGCCACCAATCTAGAAAGTATTCTACACAAACCGCTATGAGTACATGTCCTACTATGTGAATAGAGGTGTCAAGGTCGAACATAGTAGTCCATCATCTGATTACCGGTCATTAATGTATACCATTAATAGACGCAAGATCACCCATCGATAATGAAAATGGGAATCAAGGTACTAGAGTGAAAACTAACAAGTGTGAATAAATGTGTTGAGGTCGAACACTTGAAAGGATCCATCAATCAGGGGACATTTATGTATTCCCAAGAAACTGTCGATGGCGAGAGAACTTGGCATTGATGACTTCAAGTCTCAAGGCACTCAAAATGACTCTAGACTCCAATCCCAGAATAAATGATCTGAAGTTGATGGGATGAAATCCGCTGGAAGGAGGGCATTAAGGCATCCCCCATCATCCAACACGAGGTACTCAGCAAAGCTATATAATGTGGAAGGACTCAATCATAAAGTGCATGAACCAGTAACTGTACCAGGAATGGCTGACATGCGAAGTCAAGATAATTGAGGATTGGCCGACTCAGGTTTCAACTTCCTTCGAACAAGAGCATAACGGCGTATGGTGACTGAATGAAGGCATCATAGACTCGATATACAAACTGGGACATCTGCATGGCTAGACATGAGACAAGCTCAGGCTATATGGCTAAAACGCAATGTCAGGGGAGCCGGCATAAAGCTCAATGAGGCAGGCAAAGCTCATGATAAAGCTTTTACAACTTGACATGAGGGAATCCTGAGGGAAATAGGCCAGCATAAGATCAAGAGGAGTATGAGGCTCTTGCTAAATGTCATGGAATTAATATACAACGGACTCCCACACCCTAAAGGAGAAAACGTCAGCACGGGCACCAAATGCAAATAAGGCACTAACTAGGGTACCCATGTAAGGTGAAGTTCTACCACTCATATCATGCCACTTCTAAAGAAGCAAGAAGGTTTCGTGACATACTAGAGTGGGTTCATACCTAAGTTCATGGAGATATGGTCACAAGGTCATGCAAAATGTAAACGGTGGTGAAACCTAACTTATATGCCAGTTTAGACATGATACCTAAGATCGGCATGAACGGGTCAATCCAACGGCTAAGACGGCACTGAAAAAATTCTACAACACCAATTATGTCAAAAACGATCCAAAATGGTTAGAAAATGTCGAAACTATAGGAAAGGGGGTAAAAATTTTCTATAAATAGTAAAAAATATAAATCATTTGAAACTTTTACCCATTTGAGCTCTAATTTTCAACTGCAAATTCCAGGAGATCCAGCCGGTGGAATTCACAACCGTTTCTTCCAGGTATTTACTCATGCTCTCCTCTTGCATTTTGACATAATTTTTATAGATTTTCATGGTCAAATGAATTTTTTAGGCCATCCCAAAATGAGCGATGTGGCCCACGTGGAAATCGAGGCGTTTTCCATGTATAGGGCTGGATATATGCAGAAAAGGGCCTCAAACCTGCGTACATACGTGACTGTTTTCAAAACAGTCGCGTATGAGGCAGTGCATATGATTTTCAACTAAACTAATGGGCAAATTTTCAATTTATTTTGCAGGATGGTGCTAGAGTGGAGAGAGCGTGAGCATGGTGAAGTAGAGGAAGCAGTAAGGGCTGACTTAATGGCTCAACAAGCTCTTTGTGCATGTGGAATCTACAAGTTTTGGTGTCTTGGTGGTTTGAGGGTCAAACCAAGACTGCTACAGATGCTGGTAGACTATTGGGATCCATACTCGAAGTCCTTTCATATTTATGGGATGTCCCTCACCATAGAGGTGGAGGACATATACTTTATCATAGGGCTTTCTAGATGAGGGGAGGTGGTGAACCTTCATTCCCGAGGTGGGCCAGGGGGTGGGCTGACTATTGACGAGTACATTGTAGTGTACTATTATCCAGACACTAAGAAGGTGGGGAGTCAGGTCCCTACCAATTCTATACAGGTGCTGGGCCTAAAGGCCATATTATTGACACTGGGCAGGATAGCCGGCTTAGCATCACTCCACCAGGCCTCGCAGCCTCTGATGTTCTATGCAATGGAGTGCATGAGACCCATAATCTATGACTGGAGTACTACACTACTGAGCAACATGAAACACCAGCTCAGTGAGTGTGAGGCAGGCATGGTGTGGAACTTCAGGTTCAGCAGTATCTTGAGCACATTTTTCTTCAAGCATGTTCCAGGATTGAGCCCTAGAGTGGATGTTCCTCTCCATGGGGTTCGAGATCTGGCCCAACGGTGTTGGGTAGATGCTATGCGCAGACTGGGGGGGGTAGGGTGGTCAACCCATATCCAGCTGACTTCTTTCCATGGTGGTGACGACAGATAGTTGCCATTGATGACTGCCCCTATGCAGGGATAGATTTCTGTGGGGATCCGGACATGCCATTGCCACCAGGATTGGCATATGGTGATATAGGTAACGAATCTCGACCCTCACTCGTTTTTAAATTTTTTTTGAGTTATTGAATTTTTTTTTTGTATTTTCTTGATTTTATGGAAGCAAAAAGACATGTTTTTGCACGACAACACATAGTGATATCTACCATTTGCATGCAGACGTGGGACCATGACGGCCAGAGGGCTTCCCTCGTCATAGACGGAGGGGAAGAGGAGATGACATCACGAGTGTGGATGCGGAGCGAATGCTCGAGAGCATTCATACCAACTTTGTGAGACTGACTCATAGAGTTCCCATGGTGCAAGTCGAGGACTTGCCTGAGGCTATGCAGCGACAGGTGGTGGGTATACCATGCGCATGGGTGCGTTTATTTCGATGGCTAGCTAGAGCCATAGTGACATTCCATGATCACAACCCTCCTCCTCCTCCACAGGATTAGACACCTGGGAGTGTATACATTTTGTATGACCTTGCATTATATGATGGTGGCTTAAAAGCCCCAATTTTGTATCATGACACTATGTATTATCACATTTTTTATGTATAAAATTTTTTATGGTGATCGATTTATTTATTTACATGTGTAAAAAAATATTTTGTGATTAATTTATTATGAATGAAACAAATTCCAATATAACACGTAGTTAGCATATGAGTCAGCAACTTGATTATTATTTCTTGGAATGTGTATATATGTTATATTTCCAAATTTCCGTTCTAACAATCTCACACGTAAGAATCTTCTCAATAACATCGAATCTCTAACATGGTACAAACCATTGAGCTATGACACTACTAACTTCGAATCAAGATGTACCTCAAGAGATAGAACGCCATGTAGGATGGCATCCCGTAGAAGCTCAATAATGGCGCTATATTCAGCAACATTGTTGGAAGACGACCGTAGACATACACCTCTTGAAGACAATACCTGACCCATAGGAGTATAAATCACCCAAGCAACAGAGGCTAAGTGTTGAGTGTGATGGCTTGCACCATCCACGAATCCTATGTAGGTGGAAGATTCCCTTGACATCTGCCAAAAGAAACGAAAACTAATCACAAACCCAATCACAATAAGAAAAAGACCTAACTATGCAAAGTTGTACAATAATATACAACAAGCAGCCTTGGCTAAAGATTATGCATAGTATTTTTTGAGATAGAGCCCATTTCTAGGCTCCACCAAAGTTGTTCCTTCGTAATCCACTAACTCATACTCACCCTTCTCTAACACACACTTGACCACGTAAGGACCACGCCACATAGGATTAAATTTCCCTGCCCCCAAGGGTTCTTTCGATTGATCCCACAAAAGGACCAAGTCTCCCTCACTAAACACTCTTGGATAGACAGATTTATCGTACTGGACCTTAACGTGACGCTTATTAACCTCTAGAGCCACCAAGGCATCTCGATGCTGCTCATCGAGTTGCTCGATCTGAACCAAACGCTCCTCCAAAGGTGAAGTGTTTGGTAAGAGTTCCACAGCTAGCTTCAACGAAGGAATTTCGCATTCAACCAGCAATATCGACTCCACTCCATGTATAATCTGATATGGAGAAAAACCAGTGGCATTCTTAACCGTGGTTCGATATGCCCACAAAGTAGGATATAACATAATGTGCCAATTCTTCTTGCTTTGTGTGATGGTTCATTGGAGAATGGATTTGAGTGATTTATTCACTACCTCTACCTATCCATTCGCTTGGGGGTAGTAAGAAGAGGAGTGCTCTTGCTTATACCCTAACTTCGATGCCAACTCTTCCATCATACGGTTCTGAAAGTGAGAGCCATGGTCAGTGACAAGCTCTTTCGAAATCCTGAACCGAGTAATAATTTGGTTGAATACAAAGTGAGCGGTTGTCTCACCATCGGGTTTTATTGTAGGCATAGCCTCAGCCCATTTCGTGAAATAATCAATAGCCACTATAATGTGATGGTGCCCCCCAGCCGAAGCTAGGTTGCAATACATTAAATCGAGCCCCCACTTAGTGAAGGGACTGGTGGTGATAATGGGATGTAATGGGGCAGTTTTCGAGCGCATATTACGTGCATACACCTGGCAAGGGTGGCACCTCTTGACCACATCAACACAATCCTTAAAGATTGATGGCCAGAAATAACCTGCTCTCAAAATATTTTGAGCTGTAGAAAGCCCAGATAAATGACCACCACACGCCCTTCCATGGCAATCATTCAACACAACCTCAGCCTCATCATGAGTTAAACAATGTCGTAAAATGGAATCTACCCCATGGCAGTACAAAGTATTGTCCACTATGAGGTAGTTCTTAGAGATGTGACATAATCATTGTTGTTCATCTCGCGAGAGGTGAGTAGGGGTCTTTAGTGTTTGAAAATATATTATGATATCCCCATACCATGGGTCTAACGTAGAGATCAAGAATATGTGTTCATCGACAAACATATCTTCACAAACCAACTCCTCGGCCTCGCTTGGAAAATCCGATATAAGCTCTGCAAAGATTAAAGATTTCTTCGATTTTGCCGAAACAAACTCGAGATCAAATTCTTGCAGAATGACAATCCATTTATTATACTTTCCCCCAATCATCCGTCGGGTGAGGACGAATTGAAATGGATTGACATGGTCCACAACCAAGGTCCGGCGAAGGATAATATAATGTCTCAAATGCTGAACCGCATGTACGCTAGCTAAAGCAAGCTTCTTGACATGAGAATAATGAATCTCTGCGTCAATAATGTTTCGGCTCAGATAATATATGACATGCTCTTGGAGTTCCTCATCCTCTTGAACCAAGACCATACCAATCATCTCTAAATATGTGGCCACATATAATAATAAATCATGGCTATAGTCCGGGGGATTAATCACCAGGGCCGATGCTAGGGCTCGCTTGAGTGCATTGAAGGACTCTTGGGCTCGCTCATCCCAATAAAAGGGAGTATCCTTCTTCAAGAGATGCATGAAGCCTCTAGTCAAATTGGCAAAGTTGATAACAAATCTTTGTAAGAAGTTTTTCATGCCTTGCAAACACTGAAGATGATGAATATTCTTCGGGGGAGACAAATGAAGTATTGCCTCAACCTTCAAAGGGTCGACTCTTATACCCTCTTTCAAAACAATGAATCCTAACAAATGACCTGACTTCACGCAAAAGATGCACTTACGAGGATTTAATCTAACTTAATAGTGTCGGCATCTTTAGAATACCAATCTCAAGTGATAGGGATGACGCATTCTCATACAAGAATGAGCAGCGAGATCATCCAAAAATACTTCGATAATTGACTTGAGATCATGGAAAATCAAGGTCATTTCCCACTGAAATGTAGCTCCGGCATTTTTAAGGCCGAAAGGAATTTTTCGATACACAAACATTCCCCAAGGGCAAATAAATGCAGTCTTATTTTGGTCCTCAAGTTTAATCTGTATCTGATTATACCCAGAAAATCCGTCCTTAAAGGAGAACACCTCACTACCTGCACACTCATCCAAAATGTGATCTATAAATGGTGTGGGGAAGTTATCCTTAGGACAGGCATGATTCAAATCACAGAAATCAGTGCATATGTGGATCGCTCCCTGCTTCTTATCCACCAGAACAGGGTTTGAAACCCACTCCGTCAAGGGAATGGGATAGATGAAACTGGATTTCAACAGTTTCTCTATCTCTACCTTAATGGTAGGTGATTTCCTAGGATTCACCGCACGTAAACATTTTCGAACAGGCTTAGAGTTGGGGTAAGTATTAATCTCGTGCTCGACAATATGAGGGTCAATACCTGGCATCTTGTCGTAAGACCAAGCAAAAATATCATAGAATTCCTTGAATAGCTTGGTATATTCCAGAATCTCAGCATGGGAACATTCCACCCCAATATAGACATTCTCTATTGTGCCAGGATTGCAAGAGAAGTTGATAGGAATCGTTGAATATATGTTTTCCATGTTTCCATCATCCATCGAACCAGGAGAGCTTAATGGAACCACAGGACTACCAACTCTCTGACTAAGAACCACCCTAAAATCCTCACATTCCAAACGGTCAAGCTCAGGAAGTAAGTACGATCTATGATGAAGTTCCTCCCATGGTGGCTCAACTCCTGACATAGCGTCAATAATCGCTTCATCTGAAGGGAAAACCATATCAAGGTAGTCGTGGGCATGAGAAGACTATCCTGCCCATGCCAGCAGCACATACGGGTCCTCGTCCTCCGTCCGTGAAGAGGAAGGACTAGGCTCTGCAACACTCTTGAGATTAGCTTGATAAGCTATCATGGCCACAGGAAACGGAACACTCGTCTCGACAGGCTCACTCGAAGCACTCGGTGTAGGAAGAATCCAAGGGTCTTCCATATGATTCGTGTGAAAAGACACTGATATCGTAGAATTCAAAGCCTCATCAGAATGAGATCCTATCATGAGCATCGGTGCAGGACAACTAAAGATTCCCATGAGGGATGGATACATGCCTACACCCACACTCCCAGTTTCCAGCTGAGAGTTATCAACGATCGGGATCGAAGCTCCCAAAGATGCGGTAATAGACGTATTTTTGAATGTCATTTGATCAATTGTTACAATATTCCCGTTATGTGGAAAGCATACAACATGAAACAAGGAAGAAGCAACGGCTTGCATGCTGTACATCCAGTTCCTACCCAACAAGAGATTATATTCAAGGGGCGCATCAACCACCTCAACCTCTATCGCAACGGTATTCCCCCCCAAATGGAATTTAAGGGAAGGAAGGATGCCGTTCAAACTAAAAGATCTCCCATCAAAATCAGTTAACATAGTCGCTGATTTAGACAGCTCAGGAGAACCGAGACCCTTCCAACAGGTGAAAGACATCATAGAAGTAGTAGTGCCCTCGTCAATCACAGTACGTTTGATGGTCATACCAAGACATTCTACGTGCACCAAAATAGACACATAGTAGGGAAAGTGAGGCTAAAGTCCTGCAGTTTCAAATTTGATCACAGAGGAAGAATCATCATCGTTCACAGCAAGGGAAGAAAGAAACACCTTCCTTTATGAAGGACAACTCTGAAGCACTTCCAATGCACACATCGCACAAGGAGTATCGCCCAAATCCTCGACAACTGAATAATTCTGGGCAGCTTGGGAATTTGGATTATGCCCTGAACGCTTAAGGACTCCCTTAGGAATGTGAGGTGTAGCCTCAGGTTTATCCATAGGTTTCTCAATGCGCAAAGGGGACCCTAGTGGATCAGGCTCTTTGCCTGGGCTAGGTTGTGATGAACTATAATATTTCACATGATTCACAACTTTCACAACACGAACCATGTTAATGCACCCACGACCACTACCCTTCGGTGGATCATCATCACTAGACTGGTCATGAGACTTCGAGTTCATATTTTGGTTATGCGGTAAAGGGTTAGTTAGCATAGCTGGGCCTTGTGCTAAGAATCTTGAAGCTTCTTCAATGTGAGGGCACAAGTAAGTGAGGTGATTGTCCTTACATAGCTTGCAAGGGAACTTAACCTTATGTTTCACTTTCTTGTCCCCCCCAGCATTTCTACCGTTCTTGTCATTATTGTTAGCATTCTCGTTCTTATTCCCACCCTTTCGATTATTATTTTTACCCTTTTTTCTATTCCGTCCGGGCTGCTGGTTACCCTTCTGGTCCGACGATTGCACAGAAAGTACATTCTCCATTTGGGTGGGTTGAGACGAAGCCGTAGCTTGTCCCAAAGCAGATTGGTTGATTGACAATTTACTAGCTTGTTTTGCAACCGAATCCGCAGGTTTCGCACTTGCACAACCCACAATTCCATCGGCATGTGGTCCAGGTTTGACTTTGGGATCGAAACTAGAATGAGGAGCAATGGGAATAATCTCATACAACAAACCGGAGTGAGCATAGATCAAGTCTAGTTCATGTGCCTTAAAAATCACTTGTTCCTCATTCTGCACTCCGGATGTGGAAACATCCTTCGCTATATATGGCAATAACGACTTGAGGAACCACTCAAGGAGGAATTATGGAGGTATAAAAGCTTTAATTAATCTCTTCCATCTACGCCACTCTTGAATATGATCAGAAATATGTGTGGCTTTATCTTGCTGAAATGTCGACAAGAGTAGGGTACCAACGTCATAGCACACCGGTAGCTGGAAGTGATTAAAAAAGTCATCGCAAGGTCATCGAACAAAGCGAAAGCTCCCTTAGGTAACTCTATATACCATTTCATAGCAGGCCCTGTGAGGGTGCATTGAAATAGTCTCAAATGGACTGAGTCCTGATGTAACGAATTCGAAGAGCACCAAAGGTGAAATGTAGTAACGTGTTTGCTCGGATCCTCTCCCGGTTTTATTTTGAACTTAGGTATTTCCGAAGGAATCTTGGTAGGGATAGATGTCCAAGCTGGGTCATGAGTGTTAACACCCAAAAAAGGTTCACTACCTCATCTACCCCATTACATGGCTCATTTGTCCATAAACCATCCGAAAAGCCTCCAAAAGGCTTAAAATGCCTCCAAAAGGCTTAAAATGCCTCCAAAAAGCTTAAAATGCCTCCAAAAGGCCATAAAACCCTCTTTTCCTCCAAAAAATATCCAAAATTCCTCCAAAAAGGAAAAAGTCTCCAAAAAGGGAAGAAAAATATAAAATAATGAGGAAAAAGAGGAAAAAACCCTAAAAAGCTAAAACCCTAATCAGCAAACCCTAACCCTAAAAACCACATGGTTTCCAACTATAAATAAGTGATGGAGACCCCTCATTTCATATCCACAATCATAAGTATCCTGCCTTTGCCAAAATTGCTCGCGAAATCCTAGCTCACCACTGAGCTACTTTCACCATTAAGAGCCCCTTTTGGCCCATTTCCACCATTGGAGAAAGAGAAGAAGCAGCTTGAAGCTCGGAGCCATCGACTCGGATCATCGCAAAGGGATTCACCAACCTCCACATTGGAGGTCAGATCAATGAAATAATTCTTTACCTTTTATTTTTCTTGCTTCATGAACATGTTTAAATTTAATTTTTTATTTCAGTTATAGCTTTTAATTCACATATCATTGAATTGCTACTAAGGAATCCATTGTCCTTAGTAGGTGCTCATTCGCACAAGCTAGGGGTAAAACCCTAGCAATAGTTTTGGTGACTCTGCTGGTCTTCTAATTTATTTTATTTTCCGTTTTGTCCTTTCAGCTGTCATTTTCGGCCGTCGTAAACCGCCGTTTTTGCTTCAAACCCGCGGTCCGCCCGCGTCTTTTCTCCAAAAACCCGCGACCTGAGCACGCCTGTTTCGTCCAAACCCGCGGTCCGCCCGCGTCTTTTTTCCAGAAAACCGTGACCTGAGCACGGCTATTTCGTCCAAACCCGCGGTCCGCCCGCGTCTGTTTTACAGAAACCTGCGATCTGAGCGTGCCTGTTTCTTTCAAACCCGCGGTCCGCCCGCGAATGTTCTACATAAACCCGCGATCTAAGCACGGCTATTTCTTCCAAACCCGCGGTCCGCCCGCATCTGTTCTACATAAACCCGCGATCTAAGCACGGCTATTTCTTCCAAACCCGCGGTCCACCCACATCTGTTCTATAGAAACCCACGATCTGAGCGTGGCTGTTTCTTCCAAACCCGCGGTCCGCCCGCGTCTTTTCCCCAGAAACCCGCGACCTGAGCGCGCCTATTTCGTTCAAACCCGCGGTCCGACTGCCGATCTGATCTTACTTTTGCACTTGTTCCTACTTTTGAATCCAGCCCCTTTGCTACCATATTTTCTGCACCTACACAGCCATCTATTCTACTTGCAGCCCTACAGCCTTTTTTGCAACAGCATCTTTTGTTTCCCTTTACAGAATTTTTTAAAATTTTCAGCATTGTTTATTTCAGATAATTTTGCATGGTAAAAATTTTCTTTCAGTATTATTGATATTTAGGAAGTTGCCATGGAACTTCTCTTCTGGGTTCATAACCTCACAAGCACACAATCTGTCACCTAATTCAAGTGAGACTTAAAAACTACTTAACTCAACCAACATTCTAACCCCACTTGGGGAACACAAAAGAATTTTTGTAGTTAGGTAGGATCGAGGGGATAGGCTTCCAATAACACCCCTCAGTTATTTACACTTGAGACATAGATGTTGTCCATTAGGGAACCAAATCTCCTAGTATTTTTTGACACGGTCACAACCGGTTTATCAGAGGGCCTCTCCCTTAGGAGGGTTGAAGTCGTGAGATTGGTTCCGGAGGTCTGAGTGGAATACCGAACTCCATTCAGTAACTGAAGGGCTACCTTTCGC
Organism: Pseudotsuga menziesii; assembly: GCA_001517045.1. NCBI lineage: Eukaryota > Viridiplantae > Streptophyta > Pinopsida > Pinales > Pinaceae > Pseudotsuga > Pseudotsuga menziesii. The sequence continues at coordinate 216,943 of LPNX010156153.1, forward strand.
AATTCTCGGGATATCCCTGTATAGGGGTATTGCGGTAAAAGGACCAAGCAGCAGATTTACCTTTCTGGACGTGTCATGAACGGGGTATCTTAGTTGCCATTCTTCTAGGATTTGACTACCCGGTGCCCCTCCCGGTAGGGGGTCGTTTTAGTCAGTTGGCTTTGCTACTTGTATTGTCTGACTTGGATTTCATCACCTTGCAGAGGATATGTTTAGTTGAGTCATAATACTTTTAGTTAGGTGTTTGCATGCTCCCTTACCTCCTTTTGGTCTAGTGAGTCCACCGTTTTTTATTTTGTAGGCAACCTGCTGTTTCATGGCATTCTAACCATTTCTGTTGACACTCCGCCTATTGTAGCACACAGTTACAGTGGGTGTTTTGAGTTGGTTGTTGGCCTGAGCGCCCTATTTTTTGAGCTCTCCTTCTGCACACTCGGTTGCATTAAAGTTTTTGAGCTGATTTGTAGTTACCTCAACCCACAGAGATTTGACTCCATTTGTCACCATTGAGTCTCCGAGACATTCTCGGCGCCTCAGAGGGGAGCCCCCACAACACGATTCACTTGACACCACTCGTCATCGACACAGGTCATCATCACTTGATACCGCTCATCATAGATCTCGAGCCTTGTCACTTGACTCCACTTGTCAGCGGCATAGAGCTCCGTCACCAGATACGGACGCCTCTTACTTTACCTCCGATTCTGAGCTAGACTCCGAAAACCCCCTTTAAACCGCCCCTACTAGCCCCATGGCTGGCGTGACTCCCACTCCCATCTTGGTAGGGACCGTTGGTGGCACATCCACCATGACACCAGTTACCACACCTACTTTGGGTATGCCCTCCACGGGGGCCCCCTCTACTGTCCCCCTCACAGCACCGATTCCTGCAGCGGGAATTCCTATCCTTACTCCATTAGTGACCCATACTACCCATGGTGGTGCAGGACCTTCCTATACCACCTTAGTTCCCCCACTTGGGGGAAACCTCCCTCACATGACCCCTCCACTTGGGGGCATCGGCCCCAACTTGGTCCAACCCACTACTGTGTCACATCATTCGTCCAGTTTTCCATTCATGGCTAGCCTCAACCTGCCTGACCTAGCCATATTAACCAATGACCCCATACGACATGACCCTGCGTGGCCTCACATGCCCACCAAGCTCCCCTCTGACATCCCTAAGTTCGAGGGAAAGGTAGGTGAGGACCCACAGAACCATATCATGTCCTTCCTTCTATGGTGTTCCTCTAACTCCATAGTAGACAACTCTATTCACCTCCGTTTATTACAGCACACTTTCACTGGCTCTGCTGCCAAGTGGTATATCGAACAACCCCATGGAACCCATGCCACCTTTACATCCCTTGCCTCGACCTTCCTGCAGTTCTTCCAGTTACCTGTCCGCTATGACGCAGGCGTTGAGATCCTACTATCATGCAGACAAAACATGGCTACCCACATCACGGACCACATTCATGAATGGCGTCGATGCCGTAGCCTATGCAAAATCAAGTTAGATGATCGGATATTCCTAGATTGGTTCCTCAAATCCCTCCTTCCTATCATTGCTAAGGATGTGGCATCCGAAAGACCCCAGTCTGAAGAAGAGGCTATCCTTAAATCCCAACAGTTCGATCTCATTTACGCCCAGTCGGGTTATCTTTATACCATAATACCTGACGCCCCTCGCAATGATTCCTCCCAGCGCGATGCGCTGGGGGCATCCCACGCTGTCGACGGCATCATTGGCCATGTCTCTTCGCAGCCTCAACCATTTTCCATAGTCCGTCCTACCCCTGGCCCTGACCCTTCGCGGGCAACCTCACAGTCGGGAGCACACAACCCATATGCTCCCATGACACATCACCACCATATCCATGGACCCTCATGTCCACCACAGTGTTTCGGTAATGCGACTCCTACTCACGCCCCCCTTGTCGCACCTCAGCCCTACTATCACCAGCAGGCTGCACCAACCCCTGCGGCACACCCACAATCCGCTCCACATCCATATCAGCAACCCCCTCAGGTTGCTGCACCTGTACAGCCTCCACCTACATATCATCCACAGCAGCCGGCTCCAGCCCACGCGCAACCTCAGAATCCACCTACTGTCCAAGGGCAAGTTTACGCTCAACAAAACCCGCAGCAAAACCAGAAGAACCAACGCAACTCGGGCCAACAAAACCGCGGCAGAGGCCGAAATTGTGGGAACAACCAACCGACTGAGCAAGCTCGTCAACACCCTAATCCCCTCGCTGGTAATAATGCGGCCCCTGATAACCAAAACCCTGATCGCCCACCCAAGCAGGCTAAAAACCCCAATTTGCGCACAAACTATCCTTGTTTTGTTTGCAGGGTCTATGGCCACTACACACATTTTTGTCCACATATGGAGCGAGTTCGGCAAATTTTGGCTGCGGATGTACACCGCCAAGGGCAGGCAGCTCCTCAAGCACCACCCAACCCCCCACCACCTCAGCAGCCACCTTTGGTGCTGCAAAATCCCTTACCAACCCAAGGCATAGTGAACACTGAACCATTGGCTCCCCCTCAAACTAACGCACCAACCCAACAAATCACTTACGCTGCCCTTGAGCAACCCATGTTCGATTCAGGGACCCACCACTTGTTGATGATGTCCTCCGATGAGATCAACCTCCATACCTGGCGGAACCAATATGGCTCCACCTCTGAAGCCCCTCCTACCGATACACCTACTAACGCTCATCCCATTGATCAGGCGTTACATATACCTCCACCTCCACTAGATGGCGCTCCTAGAGCGCCCCGTTTCCCACTTCACCGTATCAACAATAACCCTAATGTGCGGGCTGCGTCAAACTACAACATTGTCGATGACTTAGCCCAATCCCCCGTAGCCATGTCTGCGTTAGAAGTCTTAAAAACCTGCCCTTCGCAGCGCAAGATTCTACTCTTAGCCATTGGGGCTATCGATCCAAATGATTCGCAGTTAATGGCATTTGATTTGGACCAATCCGAACCCCGCCTGCCTTCCACTTTGGCATTCCAAGTTTCTGTTTCCATTCGGAATTTTGTCATCCATCGATGCATTATTGATGAAGGTGCCTCTACATGTGTCATGCCCACCTCCATCTAGTAGAAAATGGGATCCCCCCCTCTCCAGCAGTCCTCTACTGCGTTGCGAGCCTACGATGGCCGTTCAGCTCAACCCCAAGGCCTATTAACTAACGTCCCCATCTCACTAGCTGGCAAAATTGTCCTCATAAACATCGAGGTTATCAATGCACAGCTTGATTACAACCTTTTACTTGGCCGCAGCTACATGTATGCCATGCGAGCAGTTGCTTCTACTGTTTTTCGCACCATGATGTTCCCCCATGAGGGACGCGTGGTCAAGGTTGACCAACTCACTTACCATGATCCCAATGCCCCCGCGGCACCCGAAAATGTTCTCCCCATGATTGAACAACCTGTTCCAGGTGCCACCACCTCATTCGTTTCTTTTTTGGGGACGGGCGTTTACTCTAACGCACCAATGACCTCAACCTTCCCATCTATTCCACCCCCATCACCTGCCACTGAAGTATCCGACCTATGTACCCTGTCCCATAACACGCGAACTCCTACTACTCAACCGCCTTTGTTGCCTCAACCCCCTTTGGTACCTATTCACATTGGTGCTACACCCATCCATACCATTCCTTTCCTCTTCCCTCCCTCAGGAGTAGTTAGCGCCCCGGTCATGGCCACCCTCAGCCTTCCCGGGTTAACCTTAGGATTACCCATTTGGTATCTTTCGCCTCCCGTTCGTCCACCGACACCTGATGTCATCCTGCAACCGGTGCAACCCATTGCCACTACTAGTCAACCACCTCCCGGTGTCGCTACCCCGTCATCCTCCGCAAAACCCCCCCCTCCTCTTACAAAACCCACTGGGGGCAAAGGTCCCTAACCTTACACTGCTGTCCCACCTCCTAAGACAGTCAAAAACCCCCCTGTGTTTCGTTCTCCTTCCAAATGCGCGCTGTTCGACGAATTGGTCCATGTGACTCACCTATGTCCTCAGTTACCAGCATTACAGGAATACATGCAACTGCTTGACAACGACCCCACTATCCCCATTGTCCATCTAGAATCAACCCCTAAGCCTCGAGATAAATCCCTGTGCACTAACCACTCCTATGCCTTATGCGGTGTCTACGGGCATTACTCACGTCACTGTCCCGATCTCCCTGAGTACAGAATAGCTCTCTTTGAAATGAACAATCTGGATCTTGAGACGGCACCACCCACCATTGTGGAAATCCATTCCCCGGTCTCTTCCCCTTCCAGAGAGGTCAATACCACTCTCTTTGAGATGAACAATCTGGATGTTGAGATGACACCACCCACCATTGTGGAAATCCACCCCCTGGACTCTTCCTCTTCCGACGAGGTTAATACCATTTATATGATCTCTTCCACCACTACTCATTCGTCAACCGATTTGACGACACAAACATTCCGTACGGATGAGGAGATTCTCGAGGCTCTCACTGCCCCGGATTATCCTTGGGATGACATGCACCATCG
>LPNX010156153.1:221853-288491 GCA_001517045.1 Pseudotsuga menziesii
AGCAGAGATTGAGAAGATTCGCATAGCAGGATTCATTTATCCTATTGCCTATACCACTTGGGTTTCAAACCCTATTCCTGTCAACAAGAAACAAGGCACCATTAGGGTATGCACTGACTTCCGCGACTTAAACCGCGCCTGTCCCAAAGACAATTTCCCTACGCCATTTATTGACCACCTCATTGATGCGTGTGCGGGGCATGAAGTCCTCTCGTTCATGGACGGTTTTTCCGGATACAATCAGATCCAAATCCGCAAGGAAGACCAATAAAAAACCGCTTTCACTACCCCATGGGGCACCTTTGCCTATCGCGTCATGCCTTTCGGCCTAAAAAATGCTGGTGCCACATTCCAGTGGGCCATGACCTATTGCTTTCATGATTTGGTCCATATCTTGCTCGTTTACCTTGATGACCTTACAGTTCGTTCCCGAAAACGATCAGACCACCTTGATGACCTTCGGCAAGTTTTTCTGCGTTGTCGCAAATATCAGATCCGCTTGAACCCACACAAGTGCGTCTTTTGCGTCCCGACAGGCCGATTGTTAGGTTTCATTATTTCCCAGAAAGGAATTACTGTTGATCCCCTGAAAGTCCAAGCCATCTTAGACCTTCCCTCTCCTCGAACGCTCCGGCAACTCCAAAGTCTGCAAGGGCGATCCAATTTTCTTCGACGCTTCATTCCTGATTACGCCACAACTTTTCACGGTTTCTTACGCCTACTCCGTACCCACATACCCTTTGTCTGGGACGAGCAAGCCAATGCTGCATTCAAAGCCCTCAAGAAAGGTCTCACACAAGCCCCCTTGATCTCCCCTCCGGATTTCTCTCAGGACTTCATCCTTTACGTCTCGGCATCCGAGCATGCTGTGTCTGGAGTCTTGGTTCAAGAAGACGCCTCACGCCAAGAGCATGTCATTTACTATGTCAGCCAGACCTTGTCCGGCCCACCCTTACGTTACCCATATGAGGAGATACTAGCCCTAGCAGTGGTCTTTTCCGTCCAAAAGTTGCGACACTACATTTTGCTTAGTCATACCACAGTCGTCGTTGATTCTAACCCCATGGTATATCTCTTAAACCGGCGGCTCCTGCAAGGTCGTGTGGCTAAATGGGTCATTATCCTCCAGGAATATGACCTCACGTTCCGAACACCTAAGAGCACTAAAGCCCTTGCGCTTGCCCAGCTCATCACTGATCTCCCTTCATTTATCCTGGCCCCACCCATCTCCGAAGAGTTACCCGATAATCACTTGTTTACTATCTCGTCTGATGACCCATGGTACGGTGATATCTTGTTATACCTGCGCACGCAGAAGTTCCGACCCACCGTCACACGTAATGGACGTCGTCATATCCGTCACCAGGCCTCTCACTACCTCCTCATAGAGATGTCCTTTACCGGCGAGGAGTCGACACAATTCTTCATCGTTGCCTTACACATGAGGAAGCTGAACAGGTCCTTAATGATTGCCATAGAGGTTCCTGTGGAGGCCATTTCTCAGGAATGGACACTGCCCAAAAGGTCATCTGCGCCGGATACTTCTGGCCCACACTTTTCACCGACTGCATCACTGCGGTCAAGCATTGCCATAACTGCCAACTTTTTTCCCCCAAGGCCCGGACACCACCTGCTCCATTACACCCAGTCGTCACCGTTGGTCCCTTTTGCAAGTGGGCCATCGACTTCATGGAGTGTAGACCCTCATTTGCTAACGGCCATAAGTACATCGTTGTCGCCGTTGATTACTTCACCAAATGGGCGGAAGCCATGCCCACCTTCAACTGTACCGCTGAAACTGCTGCCCGTTTCTTTTTCAACCATGTTATCACTCGATTCGGGGTCCCTAAACAGTTGTTCTCAGACCATGGATCACATTTTGAAGATTCCATTTGGCACGAGCTATCCACCTTTCTCAAGTTTGAGCACCAATTTTCCTCTGCTTACTACCCTCAAGGAAACGGTCAAGTAGAAGCTGTTAACAAAATACTGAAAACCATACTCCAACGCACTGTTGATCGGCATAAGTCCAATTGGCACCATATGCTATTACCTGCCTTATGGGCTTACCGTACCTCCACCAAGACCGACACTGGTTTTACCCCGTTTCATTTAGTTCACGGTGTAGAGTCTGTCCTCCCCATCCAGTGTCAGATCCTTGCTTTGTACATCGCCATTGAGCTTCTCCCCGATACCTCCCCCCTTGAGCAACGTCTGCTATATCTTGAACAAGCTGATGAAAATCATCGTGCCACTCTTCAAAATATCGAAGCTGCCAAAAACCGCTCTAAAGCCAGTTATGACAAACATGTTCACCCTCGAACTTTCCACGAAGGGGACCTCGTCCTCGCCTATGACCAAGGCCACAACAAAACCGGTAAAGGAAAGTTTGAGTCCATGTGGCAAGGCCCTTACATTGTGCAGACTTGCCTCGGCAAGGGGGCATACATTTTAGCTGACTCTGAAGTCCACCCTTTCAGCAACCCCCGTAATGGGTTGTATCTTAAACGTTTTTACCCATAACTGAAACCGCGACCTCATTGGTCCACATTGTACAGTTTGCTCCCTTTGTGTTTTTTACCTTTTTGACCATAATCTCACATTCATCGTTTTTTGCATGCCCACAGATGGACCATTTTCCACCTCATTACATTGGCTTCGCTGATGGCGCAAGCCGCTGGTCTCCCAACCTGGCTTCTGCAACGTGGGTCTTGTATTCCCCTTCCGACGAACTGATTCACCTTGACAGAACTTGTATAGGCGCTGCTACCAATAACCAGGCGGAGTATGATGTTGTGACCGGTCTCCTGACTGCTGCCCTCTAGATGGGCATACGTCACCTTCATGTGTTCTTGGACTCCCAGCTACTTGTCTCCTAGATCAACAACTGCTACCAGGTGCGCGATCCTTGCCTATTTAGAAAATTCCTGCGTACGAAACAACTTAGCCGACAGTTTGAATCCATCACATTCACACATGTCCCAAGAGCTCAAAATAGTGTCGAAGATCAAATGGCAAATAACATCCTAGATTGGCATGTCAATCACACCGTATAACATCTCCACAATACATCATAGCATCTCATCCAACTATATAAAAAAACCAAAAAGACTGCATTGCATAAACATTTGCATCCATAGGGGCATCCACGTGCCTAATCATACATAAATCATGTCACATCACATCAAATACACAAGGGGCATCCACGTGCCCAACATCCTAGACTACTTGCATCCACGTGCAATACAAACATACAACACATCATCAAGCGCATCCACGTGCGTACAAATGATAAAACATCATAAACAAAAAGTGCATCCATGTGGATAAATATATAGATATAAAAAATATACATGAGATATACATGTCCTGAGTACCCCTGTACTCAGCTATACAAAAAAAAAATGTATGTACAATCCTAAAGCCTCTAAGGTACAGGCCATAGCTACAAAACTAGCGGGGGGGAGTCCCATGCACTCCCTAATGGGAGTCGTACCCTACATCACTGTCAGTGTTCGTTGCCTCTGACTCCTCTCCTCGCTCCTCCTCCGGCGAGTCCTCATCCCGTCTGGGCCGCTGTGCCCGTGCCCTGTCCGCCAATATGGCCACCCGGATAGCGATCGATCTGAAATCCCAGGGTGCCCTCAAGCACTTCTGAACCACGGGAGGATCGACATCCCGCCATCCTGCGTCAGCCACTCCCACCAGCAACTGATCTAACAGCACCCGTACGGCCTCCAGTGTCCCCTCTGTATCTGGACGACGCACCTCCCCCTGCCCAAGCAAAGCTGGAATGGCCACAGTCCCTCTGCACGCCACATGTCCTGGCGGTGGCCTCGGACCCACATCTGCAAAACACCATTTTGTCAGTTACCATATATCAACAATATATCATATACATAAAACTAGACAATGCAAACAAACCATACATACCGTCTGCCCCCATGCCTGTCCTGGTGGCCGTGGAGCATCCGGATCTCCTGTGAAGTCCATATCCCTGTATGGATAGTCCTCCAGCATCAGTGGTAGCTAGAGCCACTGCAAATACAGCTCCTGTGTGAAGTATCGCCCTACATCCCCGCCCCCACGGCGGTGCATCATCTCTCCCCACCGCACCATCCGAGGCTCCCTCAAGCCTCCTACCCTGATCGGCACCCGTGGCCGCAGTGTGGAGACCCTCTCCATGAAGAAGGCACACAAAAATGAACCATAACAAAATCCCTTACCAGATTCCTTCACCGCGGTTAGCTGTCGCTGCACGCAGGTCAGGAACATCTGGCCCCACGCAAAATAGGTCCCGGCCAGTACACGCTCCATGAGCTGCATCTGACCCCCAGACACCTTATCAGGTGACTGGGACCCCAAAATACGAACCACACATGCTGCCATCGCCTGTACTGCTGGCTCCCGTAGATCCCTCACCAAGAGTGCATTCCGATGCACCCGAGCCTCCGGCCGACAGAACCGCTCCACCATATCATCCATATCCAGGTCCACAGACACCCGCGACTGAGTATCTGCTACCCTCCCCAGGCAGGGCAACACCATCAAAAAATAAACATCAGTGAGGGTGAGGTCCACCCTCTCTCCCTGCACTCGAAACGCCAGTGTGCCTGGCTCCCAGAATCCGACCAATCGGTTCAGCAGCAATCCTGCTGACCGCATCATCGGCACCTCAGCGAACTTCAGCAGTCCGAAGAGTCCTAGTAGTGACCGTACCCGGCGATCCTCTCGAACCACTGTCACTATCTCGTCTGGGACCTCTCGCTCCCTCCATAGCACCTGAGGCATCCTGTCAAATCATACAACGAAGTCTCATTAGACTCATCCCAAAATAATCGACCTTCCCTTTCATCTAAATAAAAAAAAAAAAAATTGGAACAGCTCGGCCCCCGACCGCGGCTGTCCGGCCTACAGCCGCGGTCTCCGACCGCGGCTGTCAAGCCTACAGCCGCGATCTCTGACCGCAGCTATCAGGCCTACAGCCGCGGCCTCTGACTGCGGTTGTCAAGCCTGAACCCGTGGCCTCCAACCGCGGCTGTCAAGCCTAAACCCGCGGTCGCCAACCGCGGCTGTCTCGGTCTAAACCCGCGGTCTGAGACCGAGGTTTCGACCCCCTAACCCGCGGTCCACCCACATGGACCGTACAAATCATCCCCTAAGAACCACTACCCCCCCCCCCAACCCAAAAAACATGCAGGTATGAGTTTAACGGAATACCTGTATCTCTCGACTCCGCAATCGACTGGTCAAATCATCCATAAATGACACCTAAGCTCTGGTCCACTGTGATCACGAGTCAACATACACTAGTCAAATGACACATGTCATGTCGGGCCCACTTACTATTTATAAGTCTGTTGACTTTTCTCTTGTTTGGCCATTCTGAACCCAGACAGAGTTCGTTTTCAGAACCATTTCCACCATTGGAATCAGCACGACGAAACCATCACAATGGTCACCTCGTTGCGTTATTTTGTGCTACACCATTTTTTGCCCATTTTTTCGATACCAATAGGCACCTCGATTTGCGTGCCACTCCGGTCGCTCTCTGTCTTTAACACTTTTTATATCGCCAGATTCATTTTTTCGCGCTCGTGATGATGCTTGAGATCATTTCTCGCTCTCACTTGGTACAATTTCAACAGTGCGTCCCTACACCTTGCCGCATCAATTTGCGCGCCACATTGGCCGTCATCAGAGTATTTCACACTTTTTACATACTGCCAATGTTTCGTTATTTTGCCACCATTCATTCACCCCGCAAGGAGGCCCACCAGTGTTCCCCCCCACCCTCAGTCCTGGTCATCATAAGTATTCCTTGATTGAACACTTCCTCCTTGCCTGACCATTAATTCAGAGTCTTCTTATTTGCTTTCAGAATCCTTAAAATTGAAAGCAACCATGAGCATGTACTGTCGTGGGCTCGTAAAATCCACACGACAGTACCATTCCATCATTTCAGAGTCTTCTTATTTTCTTTCAGAATCTTTAAAATTGAAAGCAACCACGAGCATGTACGGTCGTGGGCTCGTAAAATCCACACGACAGTATCATTCCATTACTTCAGAGTCTTCTTATTTGCTTTCAGACTCCTTAAAATTGAAAGCAACCACGAGCATGAACTGTCCTGGGCTCGTAAAATCCACATGACAGTACCATTTTATATCCACACTTCTTCTAGTTCACTAACCCATGAATAATTCCCCCCGCACCTCTTGGCGCTATGATCGATCCTCTCAGTAGCACCACCACTAAGGTCGCCTTTGTTCAGAGTATTCTGTAGTCTCCTACCATTTCACCACAGCTTGAGTCTCCCTCAGCCCATTCACCCTCAGATACCATACAGCTATGATCCCTTTACCACCAATCAGTTTCATGTGCTGCCCGATCATTCCCGCCATCATACTCTGAACAAAGGAAGTTTGAGTCCACCCACTCTACTTGCCCAGTTATTTACCCCAGTTTATCAACCCTGCCATCAGTACTATCACATTTCGGTTTTGCACCTCGCGCTGCTGTCAAGGAAACATCATTTCCTTGATAGTTGTAGGTCTCCCTCTGTCGACGACAGCCCCTCTATTCCAGAGGATAGACCTAGAGGCCCCTGCGCCTTGGACCCATCACCATCTGTGGTGAGTGCCTACGGACCATTTTGGGAGGAGTCATCATTGCCTCTCCAAATAGTTGTTTCTCACATGCTCGACTTCAGCACCTTAATCGCATCGTTGAGAATCGTGCATGATATATATCCTTTCCATTATGTGTCGAAGACCCTGGATCTCCTCCGAATCTAGCACATTGGTGATTCACTTTGGAACGACCAGTTATATGTTTCCGTGGATGTCCGGGTTGCGTTGAAGATTGTATTCGGAAGCCATCCAGTTCCATGCTTCCTTGAGTACCGAGTTCAGTTCTAGATCAGTGTACCATTCCAAGTATGACCATTGTCACTTTGATCCAGCATCTCATTAGTTCCTTTGGAACCACATTCAGTAGCACTGCTGTCATTCCAGTGCATCAGTTGTTCAGCTCAGACATGGTCAGCCCAACAATATGTTCCAGATTTGTGTCCCTTCTGGACTCTTACGATATACATAGTGGATTTCTATGTATCCTACAGGTCCCCCTTTTCGGGCCTCACAGTTATTTTTATGTATATTGATACGAGCATGGGTATGCCCGCCTCGTCCAGATGATCAGATGATTCCTCATCCATTTTTGAGGTTATGTACTTTTCAGTCCTTGCAGTTGGTTCGAGATCGATGTTCCGGGCTTCAGTTGGTTCCTTCTCTTCTCCACACCCCAGGAAATACAAATATGACTTATGATTTCCATCGGCCATGTTAACACCCAAAAAAGGTTCACTACCTCATCTACCCCATTACATGGCTCATTTGTCCATAAAACCATCCGAAAAGCCTCCAAAAGGCCATAAAACCCTCTTTTCCTCCAAAAAATATCCAAAATTCCTCCAAAAAGGCAAAAGTCTCCAAAAAGGAAGAAAAAATATAAAATAATGAGGAAAAGGAGGAAAAAACCCTAAACAGCTGAAACCCTAAACAGCTGAAACCCTAACCCTAAACTGGCACTCCACCACTATAAATAAGTGATGGAGACCCCTTATTCAAAATCCACAATCACAAGTATCCTGCCTCTGCCAAAATTGCTCGTGAAACCCTAGCTCACCATTGAGCTACTTTCACCATTGAGAGCCCCTTTTGGCCCATTTCCACCATTGGAGAAAGAGAAGAAGCAGCTTGAAGCTCGGAGCCATCGACTCGGATCATCGCAAAGGGATTCACCAACCTCCACATTGGAGGTCAGATCAATGAAATAATTCTTTACCTTTTATTTTTCTTGCTTCATGAACATGTTTAAATTTAATTTTTTATTTCAGTTATAGCTTTTAATTCACATATCATTGAACTGCTACTAAGGAATCCATTGTCCTTAATAGGTGCTCATTCGCACAAGCTAGGGGTAAAACCCTAGCAACAATGAGCCACAGGATCGTTTTTCAGTATCGATAAGTCAGGAAGATTAAGCGTCGCAAGGAAAGGGATCCTAGGATGATGAGGTCGATGGACCGCTCCCTGGTTCATATAGGGTTGATTACCACCATGGCCTTGGCCATAGTGTCCTCCTCCTGTTTGACCCATATAGGGTGGCATGGAAGTACCATAGTATGGTGGACCTTGACTAGTAGGAGCTACAAAGCCGTAATTAGGAGAGTAAGCAGGTTGTTGATACCCGCCTCCTTAAGGTGAAGAAACCTGTCCATACTGCATCCCATAATAAGGTCCATAGGTCATCACATGCGATGCCCCATGGGACACTCCATAGGTAGGAAGATACGCTCCAAAAGTAGGGATATACGCCCTGGAAGTAGCAAGATGACCTCTAGAAGCATGAACATAGCATTCCAAAGCAATGGGTGGTATGTGAACTTGAGACACAATCGGTCTAGTAACCACAGTACGGACCTGACTCGTAGCCATATACTGGCTCGAAGGACCACGTGAATAAGGTGGAGGATGTACATTTGAAGAACTAGGGACCGAGGACGAAGGAATATGAGTAATAATATATGTATTAGCGCCTATCATCGCTTTTATTGGATCTAGTATCCTAATTGGATCACTAACCCTAGACCTAGGAGGGAGATATGATGTAGCTTCCACCACTGGGACAAAAGGTGCAATGTGACTAGTGCTCCCAAACCTCTCCACATGGTAAGGAATGAGAGTGCCCCCAGGCATAGTGTTAGGATTGAAATCGGATTCGACATGAAATGTCAAATCATGTGTAGGGAAACCAGACATAGCATAACTACCGTAGCTAGTATTGGCAGGTTCAAAATGAGTCTCAGTGTCCTCCGGCATTCCATACCGGTAATGCGTCAATGGGGAATCAGACCTAGAGTGAGTAACTCCACAAGGGTCTTATCTCAGAAATAACAGGACCTAACTCAGCTAAGTCAGGTGAAGGATCATAAGTAGGAGTAAATTCCCCATCGTCTACACGAATGGGAGGAGGTGGTTTAGGAATATCCTCTAAATGGTCTCCCATGGTGTGTGAATCAATGTGTGAAATAGTCTGCCTGGACTGTCTAGGTCTCTCTCCCAAAGGAGGAGGAGAAGTAGAAGGCGGAAGTCCTACTAAACGAAGAGAACGGCGAGGAACCGCACTCGAATCCACAATGACTCAAAAAATAGCAAAGACTCTCTATTTACATAAACCCTAGGCCAACTATCGTGCACACATCAATCACTAATAAAATCTAAAGCCAAATGCAAGCAAACAAGGGCTGGATAAGTGAGTTCCCAAATCAAGCAGGTATGTCTCGCCTAGGAGAGGCTTGAGACTCCCATACACAGCAAGCGGAGGTATGTAACCAATTATTGTGGCCCTCAGCTTCAATGTGTAAAGCGACTATGCTGTCCAACCCCAACCTGGTTGGGACACCTGCAGAATAACCCCTGCAAAGTACCCCCTCTATATCCTAGGTAAGGCCACTAAGGCCACCTTAATATAATCAATGCTTAGGCGGACAGTCGCAGGAGGGATTGACCATATGGGAAGGGTAGCAAAGCCCAAAACTCTCAAAAGAGCCCCCAGATATGAATACAATCCTGGAAATATCTCTAGTGCTACTCAGTTATGACTAGGGATCATCCCAATCAATAACCACTCACACTGCCTCGTGCTTAACTCCCTTTTGAGAGGAGGATCTTGAGAAACACTAGTTATACCAAGGATTTCACACACTCATCTGGACAGACACCTAGATGTTGTTGTTTAGTGATCTTGGAGAATTGACTTACAATGAACTATTCCAAGATCCTAAAACCTAAGCTTGTTGGTGCACCCTAGAAAAGAAAAGAGTGTAATTCATTTTATTTAGCGTTGATTTTAGTTGGCTTTATTACTCAAAAAAAGGGATATGATCGTACAACTAGTGGTGTTATGACGCAACATGAAGTAAAATGCACACCTAACAATCAATGCAAATGCATTGTGTCCATGAAAATAGGGTATGCTACTACGTGAAATACACAATTCTTATTCAAATGATAAATGCAAATTTTCCTATATGAAGTCCTAACTAGTACTCCAAAGCAAATCTAAGTAGTGCAAGTACAATGCAAAGTGCAAAATGCAATGCATGATGATAAGCAAATGTTTTTGGATTTTTTGAAAATAAAAGAGATGCAAAAAGAATGATTCTATGACCCCTAGACTCTGCAAGCACACCCAAATAGCACTCAAGCAAAGCACTAAGGTAAAATAACTCTAATGCACTAATCTCAAACAAAAAATCGAAAATGCCATGACAAGAACCTTCTTAAAAAAGAAAAATTTAGCCTAAAAAAATTGTTTCTGGTCAGAAACAGAGGTCAAAACAGACTCAAGCATTGCCAAAGGAGACTCAGCAAACACTAGAATTCACCCAGCAACCAATTATCTTCCCCAAAAAGGAAAAATCAAGGGCATACGTGATTGTTCGCAGTAAACCCACGTGTATACGCGTAAATCACAGAGGAAACCGCGTGTATACATGACTGTAAATCAAAAGCCCGCGTACAGGAAGAAAGGTGCATAAAACCAAGGAAAAAAGACAGGCTGAGACAAACTTCACACCAATCAAACTCTACCAGGCATACATGCCCCCAGACCCGACACAGAAACAAGAGAGAAAGAGCAATTCAAATTCATTGAATGCCGAGAAAACAACCCCCAAAGGACAACTACTAGGAACTCCCCAGCGGCGTCGCCAATTCTATTATGGAGAGAAATTCCTATGGCTTGGGGTACCACAACAGACAACTTGACTCCAGAAATCAATCCTTTCCAACATGCAATAGAAATTAAATGTCTAACACTAAAGGATCAAACCTCGTACCTTATTCCGGACGGTTGAAGTAGATCCCCATTGAGCTTTCCAATCTTCAGCTTGAATTGATCTGTTACTTCCTCAACAACAAGTAAACAATACAAGCATTCTATATATCATTGTATTAGATCTATTCTAGCATATATAATCAATAATGTACAAGCATTTGACATAATCCCATGGATAAAATATTCATTCAAACACACATTATTGGACAGGAAAAGATATTTCTATTAATATAAATCAGAGATTACAAGATACAACCTCTGACGGCACGTCTGTGAACCAAAGAAACTGAATCCCCCACTTGGGCCTCCACCACTTCAATCCTCCATCTCTCGATATCAATCTCACAAGCAAAAGGAAATCTTGGGAAGAACACAAAAGTGCTCCAAGGGACAAAGGGATGCAAACTCAAGCATAAGTTCCAGCAACAATGGACTATAGTTTCGTTGCTCTCAATTCTCTCTTATGCCTTCAATGTACCAAGGGGTTCCTTATATAGATTTTCAAAGGGGTAAAGAAAGGTAGAATCCGAGCCATCTCAAGGCATAGGGAAGGCCAGGATTCAAATGAGTCGGATCCATGTCAAGGAAAACTCCAAAAGGATTTGGATTATACACACATCTCGATGTATGCAGTTTTAGTGGTCAAACCCACGTATGTACGTGCTTATAGGTTTAAAAGTCACGTATATCATTTTTCATATGTTTTTAGGGATGATCAAGGAAACATCAAAGGACAAAAAGTGGTCCATAGGGTCTAAGGAGTCTGCAACAGGACAGGAGAAGACCATACAAAGCGTGATTCACCTAGAGTGGTGAAATACGCTATAACAGATTCACCTAGAGTGGTGAAATCTGCTATAACAACGTCAACCTAGAACAATTGCACATCTGGCAAGCTATCATCAATATTGGTTGGTTCTTCACCATTCTCAATACGTGATAGATGATCAAGGCAAGCATTAATCTGTCCCAACTTTACTACTATTTCAAAATCAAACTCTTGGAACAAAAGAAACCACCTATAGATTCTTTGCCCCAACATAGGATTATTGACTAGGTATTGTAAAGCAGAATGATTAGTGAACATCTTGAAATTACCTCCCAACAAATAGTGCTTGAACTTTTGTAGAGCATAAACCATCACCAAGTGTTCCCTTTCAGTTGTGGTATAATTTCGTTCAGTAAATAATAACTTTCTACTGGCATATGCTATTGGATGATCTAAGTTTCCTTCGCCTGGATGCATAAGAAAAAACCCCAGCATAGTAGAAGAATCATCAAAATGCACATGGAATTCTTTATTCCAATCAGGAAAAACTAGTATTGGTGCAGAGGCCATCTTGGCTTTCATGGTGTTGAAGCTTCCTTGACATTATGTAGTCCATTCAAATGCGACGTCTTTCTTTAACAATTTTTCCATGGCAGCGGTAATCACAGCGCATCCTCTGATAAACTTGTGATAGTAGCCCATATGTCCCAGTGTTTCCCAGAGCATCTTTACGTTCGTTGACAGTGGTAAACTGAGGATCAGCGCAATCTTCGTCGTATCTACCAACA
This sequence comes from Pseudotsuga menziesii, assembly GCA_001517045.1. Classification (NCBI taxonomy): domain Eukaryota; kingdom Viridiplantae; phylum Streptophyta; class Pinopsida; order Pinales; family Pinaceae; genus Pseudotsuga; species Pseudotsuga menziesii. The sequence continues at coordinate 234,316 of LPNX010156153.1, forward strand.
GACTTTCTTTGCATATGATGTGCCCAAGTAGCATGCCAAAGGGTGCACAGAAAATACATTTTTTTGAATTCAATGCAATCTGATGTTGTCTACACTGTTCCAGCATCAATCACAGATTGTCCAGATGGTCTTTAATCAGGCCATAGACAGTCCAGTCATCCATATATACCTGTAGGAGTTTTTGAATAAAATATTTAAATACATCGACAACTACGCGGGAAAATACAGTGGGTGCATTCCTCAGCCCAAATGGCATGACATTATATTGTAAATAGCCCCACTCGATGACAAACGTAGTATTATGGTGATCCTCCTTTGCAATCTAGATCTGGTGGTATCTCGAAAAGCCATCTGTGAAGGAATATACCTCCTGGCCACCTACACCTTCCAGGACTTCATCTGTAAAATGGGGCGGGAATGGATCATGCACACATGCATCATTTAACTTTCTCAGATAGACACAAATGTGGATTTCACTAGTCTTCTTATATTGGACCACCATTGGGCTTATCCAATCTAACTCTTCTACAGGTTCAATGATCCTAGTGTTGAGCATCCTATCGATCTCAGGTTTCACGTGATCCTTGTATCGTGAGTTCAGCCTATACAGCCTCTAGTGTACTGGTTTTGCATCTGGATTGAGTGGAATCTTCATTTCCCCCAAGTCTATGAGTATCCCCTTCATTTTGCCATCGTCTCTTTGCCCCAATAGTCTCCAACACTAGCAAATTTCAGATTTTCTCCCGACCCAATGTTAAATTTTTGGATCCTCAGCGGCTGATTCATCGAGTCCGTCGATATGTCAGGAGATGCGACACCATGGCTTCCTTCAGAATCTAGAATATTAATATTCTGTATCTCATCATCATCTTCAGGATCCCCAGACAAGTTGTAGCACATCATCATGGATTGGATGGAGACATTTGGATGAAGATCAACGGGGTATGCAATAGGGATGACTTTTAGTACTACATTGCAGATAATGTGTAAAGCGTTACATACCTCAGGGTTGGAATCCTAGAAGCTAAACATTTGCACAAAGCAAAGTGACAACACTTCCCAAGTGGTAATGGTTCTTTGCAATTTTGCTGCCACATACCAGGATCTTGGCATCTCTTCTAGAGTATGAACAAAAGCGTGAACCCACTCATGTCTGGGTCACAATGTCCATAATGTCTGACACTCAATCAAATGACTGGCGGTGTCATTTCATCCATCGTATCTCCCAGCATGATAGACCTCTACGTTGCCAAAGCGAACCATCATCAACCTGCAGCACTGCTCCTAGTCATGGAACATCCGTTTGTGTGTCGCCCACCATCAAGCTGGAGTAGCCTTCACTGCTACATCAAGAGCTAGTATCCTTTGCGGTTCAAGCACCTTCTCTTCAAATATGTGAAAGAACTCTAATAGCCCCAATAGCCCTTCATAAATAGGTAAATTGACTGTCTCAGTCGCAACATGCTGAAGAGACTATGTAATCAACCCACATTTTCTGAATGATACCTCATGCAACTGATTCTGCCAATTTTCTAGAGCATCATCAGAGTCGGAGGACGCAGAACTTGCGCTACGCCATCGAAGTTCGCCATTGATAGTCGGATGGATATATTCCTTAGAGATGTTATAAGCATGATCCCAACTTCTCCTGACTTCCTCCTTTACAGGTTCGATATATCGCTGTCCTTCCTGAGGGTCTATAAGAGCAATGACCCTAACATCCTGGTTTTCAAATGTCATAACATGTTTTTTGAAGTTGATAGCGGCCATGCTATCATTAGCCCATCCAATTCCTAGCAATGCAGGATAGGAACCACCATCTTCGACAACTTCTATCACATCAAAGTTAGCATGTGTTTTCATACCTTCAATGTTGACAACCAAGTTTGAAACACGACCAATGGGATGAACCTTCACTTGGTTTGCTAAATGCAGTTGTATCGGAGACCATCCCAATGTCACCTTTCCCATAAATTTCTAGGTTTTCTTCATCAGGATGTTTACATATGATCCAAGGTCCAAAATCACTGAGTCAACCTGATAATATCCAATCTGGATATTCATCCTCATCTCCTTGTCGGTCTTCCTTTTTTGCAAGGAATTCATAGCAGAATCCTTTATTGTCTTATCTAGGAGGTGCAATAATGTCTCAATCTCGACAAGGGTGTCTGAGTCCCTTTCCAATGATAGAAAACTCTCAAAGAACTTGCATAGGGTACCATGCTTCTGCGATGGTCCTGCTTTTATGGAGGGGTAGAAATTGGAAGGCATATCAATAATTGGTAATTTACCTGGATTTCTCCTTATTACATCCTTTGTGTCAAAGAAGGTATCTTTCTTTGTCATAATATTAAATGCAACCTTATTCTTACCATCAATCTGAACTTGTAGCCGTGGTCCATCATCTCCAGTTGTTGCACCAGCGCGAGTGACAATCCCAACGTCGACATCCTTCATCCGCGGTTCAACCTGAATAGTGGAAACTGTCTATCCCTTGTTCAAAGGAAGGTTTTGATTCAATGGTTGATTCATCAGTTGGTTATATGTGTAGAAATAATAGATTAATGCTTTGAGCAATGATGCTAAGAAGAAGCACAGGAAATAGATCTTGCTACTAAGAATTCTCACAAGCATACACAGGAAAAATAGAGAGAATAAAAGAGACCGAATCACATGAATGAAGAGATGAATATTGGTGTGTATCCTTCCATTGAATAATTATGAATAATAGTGTACATAAATAGTACACCCCTCATAGGAAAATCGAATTGTATGGAAACAACTCATAAAGCTCAAAAAGGCTGACTTATCGAAATATAGCAAACCCCCATAGGTGGCTAAAGCACTTCCCAAATCTATCAAGGACCTCACAAGTTGGAAAAAGAATGAGGGATTTGTCAAGGAGATGGAAAAAACATGCTAATCCTATAAAATGGAGAAAAACTAATGGAGGATGGGTTGGAAACAAAAGCTGTCAGTTTCCTAGTTGACTAGCTTTTATCTTATCCATAGAAAAACAGGAAAAGCAGAAAAAGCAGAAAAAAGCAGAATCTGTTGTAAAGTTCAGTATACTAATTCTGGATGGTCAAGAGGTGGTCAAGATAAACCTAGAATTATAAATAAATCATTCCTAGGATATAGATGGCATGTATTGACTTTAAGGTGCAAGTGGATGCCAACGAATTAAGCTAGTGGGTGAATAAATAATAATTAATTATTTTATCCTAAGTTATGAGTGGGTTTAATATATTCCAACACCCCCCTATAAGTCTGACTTTATGATGGTATGACAAAAAATATAGATGCAGATAGGGCCCAGCAACAAGGATATGGTCACCCTTTAACGATTATTATGTCTAGAAAAGTGAGGAAAGAGGCAAAACCACATGGGGAAAATCCTCCCTCAATATAGAAAAAGGCACAAAATTTGAAATATTTCTTCAACATATCTTCATATTCACTTTAATGAGCTGACTTAACTGCTTCTGGATGAAGGACTTGCTGAAGAAATCATGAACTCCATGACCATGCGCTGGAGTGTAGAACCTGCAAGAAGGAAGAGGAGAGACTCCTTGTATCTCATCAACTGATTAAGTAGGAGCATTATCTGAATGCTTCTTTATGCTATCAAAATATGATCTACAAACATAATCTGAAATGGAAAATATATCTATGCATACTCCTTTCCAACGAGTACAAAAATTAAGACAATTTATTTCACACCCAATTCCCTTAATAGCTACAAAATTGTGATGTGAATCACATGTCAATATTCCAATCTGATGTAGCACTTGTATAGATCTGATATGAGGCTGATAAAACTATGATATATAATAAATATTAACATATGGAACATCAAGCACCAGGGTTTCAATGGATCCATGAGGATATAGGGCTAGACTAGGAAAATTATGAGCAACTGGGGAAAACTGATAGGTGTAAAAATCTGAATGATGGATGGGAATAATATCTGAAACATAAGTGTTTATAATAGATACAAAGATGTTTAATATCAGTCCATATATGACTAAGTTCATGGATAACCAGCCACTGAAATTTAGGAAAGACTTCAAATCATGTAAGATAAATATCACTGCATAAGAGACCAATGAGGAATCAACCAGTGAACTAGGGATTTGTATAGTCTTAGGATTATTTAGAGCTATGGTATATGGTATGGATGGTGGTATGATATGTGTATCAACCTGAAAATATGCTTCTAAAATAGAATCCAAAGGATCATATATAAGCATATCAATAGACTCATAGGAATACACTCGTAATGAATCCTCTGTATGAAAGGAGGAAATAATGAGATGTTCAAAATATTCAAGAAGGCTCTGAGTATTGATGACAAGAACAAAGGAGGATATGCTGAAGCACATGATATCAATTAAGGTAAGTGGTATGACACAAATAAGGCTTGATGTGGCTAAGCAAACATCCTTGAAGTCACTGGGTTGCGCACCATCAATGAGAGAGGTATGCACAAGGTGTGAAGAATCTGGCACATAGATCTCATAATCTAATATAGGAGATTTAGAGAACAATGAATGGGTTATAGGATCATAATCAATATTGGAAGCAGCTCCATATGTTACTTCTTTTTCATCAATAGTATCACAAGAAGAAAAATCACCTTCAAGAGACACATAAAAACATGTCTCTTCAATATTTGCTTCTTCATTGAAGGAGGAAGCATTTGAATGAAAGAGGGAAGAAGCAACATGAATTGTATGAGAAACTTCTTCATCATGATCAACTTCATTAGAGAATTTAGAGGCCAATAAATCTTGAGAGAGAGAACAAGAGGAGATGCTAGGTTCGCTCCATGCTTCATCTTCAATTTCCTGCAAACCAAAAGCTTTGTCCAAAATTTTCCAAAGCTCAAATGGATACTCAACAGAATCTATGAGATGATATATATTTGGAGACATTCCCAAACACATAATTCCATAGACTCTATCACAATTATTTATCCAATCAATCTTCTCTTCATAAGACTCAGTTTCACTCAATGCACCAATGGAGACATCAAAGAGACATTGCCTCTTCAAGTATGCCCTCGTCTTTGGCTTCCAATCAGAATAGTTGAAAGGAGATAGTAGAGGAAATTTTGAATCCATATAGAATTTGTTGATATGCTCTAGTAGATACTCTCTGCAACCTGCAAAACAAACTAGGATAAAATCTTGTAAGGTAGACAAGCTGTTCTTCAGAGAGGGATAGGAGACTGGAAGCGCTCCTCAACTCTATAGAAATTGATCAACCTTGTAGCTTTGATACCATGTAGAAATAATAGATCAATTCTATGAGTAATGATGCTAAGAATAAGCAGAGGAAATAGATCTTGCTACTGAGAATTCTCACAAGCATACACAGGAAAAATAGAGAGAAGAAAAGAGACTGAATCACATGAATGAAGAGATGAATATTGATGTGTATCCTTCCATTGAATAATGATGAATAATAGTGTGCATAAATAGTACATCCCTCATAGGAAAATTGAATTGTATGGAAACAACTCATAAAGCTCAAAAAGGATGACTTACTGAAATATAGCAAACCCCCATAGGTGGCTAAAGCACTTCCCAAATCTATCAAGGACCTCGTGAGTTGGAAAAAGCATGAGTGAGTGTTATAGTGGATTTCACCACTCTAGGTGAATCACACATTGTATGGCCTTCCCCTGTCCCGCTACAGACTCCTTAGCCCCGATGGACCACTTTTTGTCCTTTGATGTTCCCTTGATCATCCCTAAAAACACATGAAAAATGATATACGTGAATTTTAACCCTATAAGCGTGTACATACGTGGGTTTGACCCATATAACCGTGTACATCAGGATGTGTGCATAATCCAAATCCTTTTGGAGTTTTCCTTGACATGGATCCGACTCATCTGACTCCTGGCCTTCCATATGCCTTGAGATCGCTCGGATTCGACTTTTCATTACCCCTTTGAAAAGCTATATAAGGAACCCCTTGGTACATTGAAGGCATAAGAGAGAATTGAGAGCAACGAAATTATAGTCCATTTTTGCCGTAACTTATGCTTGAGTCTGCATCCCTTTCTCCCTTGGAGCACTTTTGTGTTCTTCCCAAGCTTACCTTTTGCTTGTGAGCTTGCTATCGAGAGATAGAGGATTGAAGTGGTGGAGGCCCAAGTGGGGGATTCAGTTTCTCCGATTCATAGACATGTCGTCAAAGGTTGTATCTTGTAATCTCTGATTTATATTAATAGAAATATCTTTTCCTGTCCAATGATGTGTATTTGAATGAATATTTTATCCATGGGATCATGTCAAAGGATTTTACATTATTGATTATATATGCTAGAATAGATCTAACATCATGATATATAGAATGCTTGTATTGTTTACTTGTTGTTGAGGAAGTAATATAGAAATTCAAGCTGAATATTGGAAAGCTCAACGGGGATCTGCTTCAACCATCCGGAATAAGGTATGAGGTCTGATCCTTTAGTGTTAGACATTTAATTTCTTTTGCATATTGGAAAGTATTGATTTCTGGAGTCAAGCTGTCTATTGTGGTACCCCAAGCAATAGGAATTTCTCTCCGTAACATAATTGGTGACTCCGCTGGGGAGTTCCTAGTAGTTGTCCTTTGGGGGTTGTTTTCTCGGCATTCAATGTATTTGAATTTCTCTTTCTCTCTTGTTTCTGTGTCGGGTCTGGGGGCATGTATGCCTGGTAGAGTCTAATTGGTGTGAATTTTGTCTCAGCCTGTCTGTTTGCCTTGATTTTATGCACCTTTTCTTCCTGTACGCAGGTTTTTGATTTACAGTCGCGTATACACGCAGTTTCCTCTGTGATTTCCTCGTATACACGCAGGTTTACTGTGAACAGTCGCATATACCCTTGATTTTGGATTTTTGTGGAAGATAATTGGTTGCTAGGTGAATTCTGATATTTGTTGAGTCTCCTTTGGCATTGCCTGAGTCTGTTTTGACCTCTGTTCTTGACCAGAAATGTTTTTTTTTAGCCTAATTTTTTTTTTTATAGGAAAGTTCTTGTCATGGTATTTTCGATTTTTTGTTTGAGATTAGTGCATTAGAGTTCTTTTACCTTAGTGATTTGCTTGAGTATTTTTTGTGTGTGCTTGCAGAGTCTAGGGGTCGTATAATCATTCTTTTTCTTTTTGTATCTCTTTTATTTTCAAAAAATCCAAAAACATTTGTTTATCATCATGCATTGCATTTTACACTTTGCATTGTACTTGCACTAGATAGATTTGCTTTGGAGTACTAGTTAGGAATTCATATAGGAAAAATTTTCATTCATCATTTGAAGAAGAATTATGCATTTCACGTAGTAGCATACCCTGTTTTCATGGACACAATGCATTTGCATTGATTGTTAGGTGTGCATTTTACTTCTTGTTGCATCATAACACCACTAGTTGCACGACCATACCCTCTTTTTGAGTACTAAAGCCAACTAAAATCAACGCTAAATAAAATGAATTACACTCTTTTATTTTCTAGGGTGCAGCAACAAGCTTAGGTTTTAGGATCTTGGAATACTTCATTGTAAGTCAATTCTCCAAGATCACTAAACAACAACATCTAGGTGTCTGTCCAGGTGAGTGTGTGAAATCCTTGGTATAACCAGTGTTCTCAGGATCCTCCTCTCAAAAGGGAGTTAAGCACGAGGCAGTGTGAGCGGTTATTGATTGGGATGACCCCTAGTCATAACTGAGTAGCACCGGAGATATTTCCAGGATTGTATTCGTATCTGGGGGCTCTTTCAAGAGTTTCAGGCTTTGCTACCCTGCCCATACGGTCAATCCCACCTGCGACTATCTGCCTGAGCATTGAGTATATTGAGGTGACCTTAGTGACCTTACCTAGGATATCGAGGGGGTACTTGTAGAGTTTATTCTGTAGGTGTCCCAGCCAAGTTGGGGTCGGACAGCCTTGTCGCTTTACGCGTTGAAGCTGAGGGCCACAATAATTGGTTATGTACCTCCGCTTTTTGTGTATGGGAGTCTCAAGCCTCTCCTAGGTGAGAAATACCTGCTTCATTTGGGAGCTCACTTATCCAGCCCTTGTTTTCTTGCATTTGGCTTTACATTTTATTAGTGATTGCTCTGTGCACGATAGTTGGCCTAGGGTTTACGTAAAAAAAGACTGTCTTTTCTATTTTTTGAGTCATTGTGGATTCGAGTGCGGTTCTGTGTCGTTCTCATCATTTAGCAGGATTTCTGCCTTCTACTTCTCCTCCTCCTTTGGGAGAGAGACCTAGATAGTCCAGGCGGACTATGTCACACATTGATTCACACACCATGGGGGATTCTTCAGAAGGTATTCCTGAACCACCTCCTCCCATTCGTGTAGACGATGTGTAATTTACACCTACTTATGATCCTTCACCCGAATTAGCTGAGTTAGGTCCTATGATTTCTGAGATAGGAGCCATACATGATAGACCTACTCACTCTAGGGCCGATTCCCCATTGACGCATTACTGGTATGGCATGCTGGAGGACGTCGAGACTCTGTTTGAACCCACCACTACTAGCTATGGTAGTTATGGTACGGCTTGTTTTCCTATGCATGATTTGACATTTCATGTCAAATCCAACTTCGAGCCTAACACTATGCCTGGGGGCACTCTCATTCCTTACCATGCAGAGAGGTTTGGGAGCACTAGTCACATTGCACCTTCCGTCCCAGTGGTGGAAGCTACATCCTATATCCCTCCTAGGTCTAGGGCTAGCGATCCGATTAGGATACCAGATCTGATATGAGTGATGATAGGTGGTAATACATATCTTATTACTCAGATTCCTTCATCCTCAGCCCCTAGTTATTCAAATGTACATCCTCCACCTTATTGACGTGGTCCTTAGAGTCAGCACATGGCTACGAGTCAGGTCCATACTATGGTTACTAGACCAGTTGTGTCTCAAGTCCACATGCCACCCGCTGCGTCGGGAGGTTATGTTCATGCTTCTAGAGATCATCTTGCTACTTCCGGGGCATATATCCCTACTTCTGGAGCATATCTTCCTACCTACGGAGTGTCTCATGGGGCATCACATGCGATGACCTATGGACCTTATCATGGGATGCAGTATGGACAGGTTTCCTCACCTTATGGAGGCGAGTATCAACAACTTGCTTACTCTCCTAATTACGGCTTTGTAGCTCCTACTAGTCAAGGTCCACCATACTATGGTACTTCCACACCACCCTATACAGGTCAGACAGGAGGAGGACACTATGGCCAAGCCCATGGTGGTAATAAACCCTATATGAACCAGGGAACGATCCATCGACCTCATCATCCTAGGTTCCCTTTCCTTGCGACGCTTAATCTTCCTGACTTATCGAGACTTACGAATGATCTTGTGGCTCATGACCTAGCTTGGTCGGCTGTCCCTACCAAGCTTCCTTTGGACATACCTAATTTCGAAGGCAAACCGGGAGAGGATCCAAGAAAACACATTACTATGTTTCACCTATGGTGCTCTTCGAATTCATTACATCAGGACTCAGTCCGTTTGAGACTATTTCAATGCACCCTCACAGGGCCTGCTGTGAAATGGTATATAGAGTTACCTAGGGGTACTTTTACTTTGTTCAACGAACTTGCGATGACTTTTCTTAGTCACTTCCAGCTACCAGTGCACTATGACGTTGGTACTGAACTCTTGTCGACATTTCGGCAAGATAAAGCCACCCATATTTCTGATCATATTCAAGAGTGGCGTAGACGGAAGAGATTTATTAAAGCCTTTATACCACCGGAGTTCCTTCTCGAGTGGTTCCTCAAGTCGTTATTGCCATATATCGTGAAGGATGTTTCCACATCCGGAGTGCAGAATGAGGAACAAGCGATCTTTAGGGCACAGGAACTAGACTTTATCTATGCACAGTCCGGTTTGTTGTATGAGATTATTCCCAATGCTCCTCATTCCATTATCGATCCCAAAGTCAAACCTGGACCACATGTCGATGGCATTGTGGGTTGTGCAAGTGTGAAACCTGTAGATTCGGTTGCAAAACAAACTAGTAAATTGTCAATCAACCAATCTGCTTTGGGACAAGCTACGGCTTCGTCTCAACCCGCCCAAATGGCGAATGTAGTTTTTGTGCAATCGTCGGACCAGAAGGGTAACCAGCAGCCCGAACGGAATAGAAGAAAGGGTAAAAACAATAATCGAAAGGGTGGGAATAAGAATGAGAATGCTAACAATAATGACAAGAACGGTAAAAATGCTGGGGGGGACAAGCAAGCTAAATGTAAGGTTAAGTTCCCTTGCAATTTATGCAAGGAAGATCACCTCACTTACTTGTGCCCTCGGATTGATGAAGCTTCGAGATTCTTAGCACAAGGCCCAGCTGTGCTAACGAACCCTTTACCGCTTAACCAGAATATGAACTCAAAGTCCCATGACCAGTCTAGTGATGATGATCCACCGGAGGGTAGTGGTCGTGGGTGCATTAACATGGTCCGTGCCGCTAAGGTTGTGATGCGTGTGAAAGATTATAGTTCGTCACAACCCAGCCCAGGCAAAGAGCCTGATCCACCAGGAACTCCTTTGCGCATTGAGAAACCTACAGATAAACCTGAGGCTACACCTCGCATTCTTAAGGGAGTCCTTAAGCGTTCGGGGCATAATCCAAATGTCCGATCCACCCAGAATTATTTAGTTGTCAAGGATTTGGGACACACTCCTTATGCGATGTCTACATTGGAAGTGCTTCAGACTTGTCCTTCACAAAGGAAGGTGTTGCTTTCTTCTCTTGGTGTGATCAAATTTGAAACCACAAGACATCAGCCTCACTTTCCCTACTATGTGTCTCTTTTGGTGCACGTAGAATGTCTTGGTATGACCATCAAATGTACTGTGATTGACGAGGGTGCTGCTGCTTTTGTGATGTCTTTGGCCTGTTGGAAGGGTCTCGGTTGTCCTGAGCTATCTAAATCAGCGCCTATGTTAACTACTTTTGATGGGAGATCTTTTAGGCTGCACAACATCCTTCCTTCCCTTAAAGTCCGTTTGGGTGGGAAGACCGTTGCGATAGAGATTGAGGTGGTTGATGCCCCCCTTGACTATAATCTCCTGCTGGGTAGGAACTGAATGTATAGTATGCAAGCCTTTGCTTCTTCCTTGTTCTACGTTGTATGCTTTCCACATAATGGGAAGATTGTAACGGTTGATCAGATGACATTCAAGAATCCGTCTGTTACCGCATCTTCGGGAGCTTCGATCCCGATTGTTGAACACTCTCAGCCGACAACTAGGAGTATGGGTGTAGGCATGTATCCATCCCTCATGGGAAGCTTTAGTTTTCCTGCACCAATCCTCATGATAGGATCTTGTTCCGATGAGGATTTGACATCTACGACCTCGGTGTCTTTTCGCACAACCCATATGGAAGACCCTTGGATTCTTCCTACACCGAGTACTTCGAGTGAGCCCATCAAGATGAGTGTGCCATTACCTACAGCCATGATAGCTTATCAAGCTAATCTCAAGAGTGTTGCAGATCCTTGTTCTTCCTCTTCGCGGATGGAGGAGGAAGACCCCTATGTGCTGCCGGCATGGGTAGTACAGTCTTCTCATGACAAGGCTGAGGTTGTGCTGAATGATTTCCATGGAGGGGTGTGTGGTGGTCATTTATCTGGGCTTTCTATAGCTCAAACTATTTTGAGAGTGGGTTATTTTTGGCCTTCAATCTTTAAATATTGTGTTGATGTGGTCAAGAGGTACCACCCTTGCCATGTGTTCACATGTAATATGCGCTAGAAACCTACCCCATTACATCCCATTATCACCGCCAATCCCTTCACTAAGTGGGGGCTCGATTTTATGGATTACAACCCAGCTTCGGCTGGGGGGAACCATCACATTATAGTGGCTGTTGATTACTTCATGAAATGGGATGAGGCTATGCCTACAGTAAAATCTAACGGTGAGATAGCCACTCACTTTGTATTCGACCAAATCATTACTCAGTTTGGGATTCCGAAAGAGCTTGTCACTAACCATGGCTCGTACTTTCAGAACCGTATGATGGAAGAGTTGGAATCCAAGTTACGGTATAAGCAAGAGCACTCCTCTTCTTACTACCCCCAAGCGAATGGAAAAGTAGAGGCAGTGAATAAATCACTCAAATCCATTCTCCAACGAACCATTGCACAAAGCAAGACGAATTGGCACATTATGTTATATCCTGCTTTGTGGGCATATCGAACCACGGTTAAGACTGCCACTGGTTTTTCTCCATATCAGCTTGTGCATGGAGTGGAGTCGATATTGCCAGTTGAATGCGAAATTCCTTCGTTGAAGCTAGCTGTGGAACTCTTACCAGAAACTTTACCTTTGGAGGAGGGTTTGGTTCACCTCGAGCAGCTTGATGAGCAGCGTCAAGATGCCTTGGTGGCTCTAGAGGTTAATAAGCATCGCGTTAAGGTCCAATACGATAATTCTATCTGTCCAAGAGTGTTTAGTGAAGGAGACTTAGTCCTTTTGTGGGATCAACTGAAAGAACCCTTGGGGGAAAGGAAGTTTAATACTATGTGGCATGGTCATTACGTGGTCAAGCGTGTGTTAGAGAAGGGTGCCTATGAGTTAGTCGATTACAAAGGAACAGCTTTGGCAGAGCCTAGAAATGGGCTCTATCTTAAAAAGTACTATGCATGATCGTTAGCCAAGGCTGCTTGTTGTATATTATTGTACAGCTTTGCATAGTTAGGTATTTTTCTTATCATGATCAGGTTTGTGATTAGTTTCCATTTCTTTTGGCAGATGTCAAGGGAATCTTCCACCTACATAGGATTCGCGGATGGTGCAAGCCATCATACTCAACACTCATCCTCTACTGCTTGGGTGAATTATACTCCTCTGGGTCAGGTACTGTCTTCAGGAGTTGTATGTCTATGGCCATCTTCCAACAATGTTGCTGAATATAGCACCGTTATTGAGCTTCTACGGGATTCCATTCTACATGGCGTTCTATCTCTTGAGGTACGTCTTGATTCAGAGTTAGTAGTCTCACACCTCAATGGTTTGTACCATGTTAGAGAATCGACGTTATTGAGAAGGTTCTTATGTGTGAGATTGTTAGAACGACAATTTGACTGTATAACATATATACACATTCCAAGAAATAATAATCAAGTTGCTGACTCATATGCTAACTACGTGTTAGATTGGCATTTGTTTCATTCATAGTAAATTAATCACAAACACAATTTTTACACATGTAAATAAATAAATCGATCACCATAAAACTTTTTTTATATACATCAAAAAGGTGGTAATACATAGTGTCATAATACAAAATTGGGGCTTTAAAGCCACCATCATATAATACAAGGTCGTACAAAACGAATACACTCCCAGGTGTCTAATCCTGTGGAGGAGGAAGAGGGTTGTGATCATGGAACGTCACTACGGCTCTAGCTAGCCATCGAAATAAATGCACCCATGCGCGTGGTACACCCACCACCTGCCGTTGCATGGCCTCAGGAAAGTCCTTGACTTGCGCCATGGAAACTCTATGATTCAGTCTCACAAAGTTGGTATGAATGCCCTGGAGCGTTCGCTCCACATCCACACCCATGATGTCATCTCCTCTTCCCCTCCATCTATGACAAGGGAAGCCCTCTGGCCGCCGTGCTCCCACATCTGCACAGAAATGGTAGATGTCACTATGTATTGTCATGCAAAAACATGTCTTTTTGATTCCACATAATCAAGAAAATACAAAAAAAAATTAAATAACTCAAAAAATTTGAAAAGAATGAGGGTCGAGATTCGTTACCTATATCGTCGTATGCCAATCCTGGTGGTAATGGCATGTTTGGGTCCCCTCGAAAATCTATCCCTCCATAGGGGTAGTCATCAATGGCAACAATCTGTCATCACCACCATGGAAAGAAGTCAGCTGGATATGGGTTGGCCACCCTACCACCCCCCAGTCTGCGCACCGCATCTACCCAACACCATTGGGCCGAATCTCGAACCCTGTGGAGAGCAACATCCACTCTAGGGCTCAATCCTGGAACATGCTTGAAGAGAAATGTGCTCAGAATACTACTGAACCCAAAGTTCTGGACCCTGCCTGCCTTACACTCACTGAGCTAGTGTTTCATGTTGCTCAGTAGTGTCATACTCCAGTCATAGACCATGGGTCTCATGCACTCCACTGCATAGAACATCAGAGGCCGCGAGGCTTGGTGGAGTGATGCTAAGCCTACTATCCTGCCTAGCGTCAGTAATATGGCCTTTAGGCCCAGCACCTGTATAGCATTAGTAGGGACTTGACTCCCCACCTTCTTAGTGTCTGGAAAATAGTACACAGCTATGTACTCATCGATAGTCAGGCCACCCCCTGGCCCACCTCGGGAACGAATTTTCACCACCTCCCCTCGTCTAGAAAGACCAGTGATAAAGTATATGTCCTCCACCTCTATGGTGAGGGACATCCCATCAATACGAAAGGACTCCGAGTCTGCATCCCAATAGTCTACTAGCATCTGTAGCAGTCTTGGTTTGGCCCTCAAACCACCAAGACACCAAAACTTATAGAGTCCACATGCACGTAAAGCTTGTTGAACCATTAAGTCATCCCTTACTACTTCCTCTACTTCACCGTGCTCATGCTCTCTCCACTCTAGCACCATCCTGCAAAATAAATTGCAAAATTATCCATTAGTTTATTGAAAAATCGCATGCGCGGCCTCATATGTGACTGTTTTGAAAACAGTCGAGTATGTACGCGGGTTTTAGGCCATTTTCCACATATAGCCAGCCCTATATGCGGAAAAAACCTCAATATCCACGTGGGCCACAGTGCACACTTTAGGATGGCTTAAAAAATTCATTTAACCATGAAAATCTACAAAAATTATATCAAAATTCAAGATGAGAGCATGAGTAAATACCTGGAAGAAACGGTTGTGAATTCCGTCGGCTGGATCTCCTAGAATTTGTAGTTGAAAATTGTCGAGCACCCTATATGCAGATAGATTATTATCAACACACACAGAGCATACGAGATTTATTGTCAACCCGAGAAAGTCTTTTATTTCAAAGGATAAATGCACAGTATATGCTTTAAACACCAAATCACTATAATTGAACACTTTTATCTCCTAACAACCATGTTCATCCCAAGAACCTGTGTAATCCCATTCATCTTCTAAACCCTACAAATTCAATTTCTTCCTACCATGTATCAACGAGAAATGATATCAGATTCACACAACAATTGCAGAGGAAAAAGGAAATCCTATTCACATCCCAAAACAAGTAGTCCGCCTATTCAATCTAATCACTCTTGAAATCCATAGGCATAAAGTAATTGTAATCTAGAAATCCAATTGCAGAAGATTGAGTTCAGCTACTCTAAGGAATTGAATTGCAGAAATGAAAATCAACAATTATAACAGTAAAGGAAATTGCAAGGATTCATGGGATAACAACTGAAACTACAGGATGAACCAAGCTGCGTACAACTACCACTCAATTTGCATAAAGGAAGTTATCTACTCAGTCGACTGTCACTCTATACCAAATACCAATCTTTAAGAAAATGGGATCCCAATTATACTGTAAATCCGCACTACTACTGCTGCGTACAAAGGAAATATGATCAACAAAGCATTACACAACCATGAATTCAGAAATCCTACTTTAACTCAGCAATCTCTGCGGAAGGTGGGCCCAACCTTCACATAGAGATGCTGGTGAACAACGTACAGCTCCCTTAAATCAGAGGTAACTCCTTGTATTAAAAGAAAGAATGATTACAGGTTGCTTCCACTGTCAATACAATGAATGAATTATCTATTTTCCAACCCCCTGGGTCGAAACAGCTCCTCCTATTTATACATGCAAATCATAACCTTCGATCCTATTAAAGGGCAGCCATGAAGATCTCTAATCTTCAGGCACCCTAAATATACTAGCTGTTACAAAACATGGTATGATAATGACATGGAAAATGCGGGAAGGCTATTGACTTGCCCAGGAGTAGCCGCTCTCTTCAGATCACGATTATATTCGAGCAGCAATGTAGCGTGTTCTATTACAGCTGCACTGTCATAGCTCGGTCTAGGATATTACATTAAAACCACGTGCCTTCATTGATGATCGGGGGCTGAGGGTCCTTTTAAGCAGTGAATATCTCTTTCTTTGGTATTTGTTCAGCCCTCATCCACCTGCAGTCCACTTATCTCAAACTTCCTTCATAAATCATAACATGTTAGCACATTTGAGAGATACACAACTTTAATTATCACAATCATATGCATTAATAAGATAAATAAATGATCAGTCATACCTTGGTAGTTTGGGGATGAAAGTGAGGACAACAGGTCTGATTAGCATGCTAAATGATGTAAGACAGGGGAAGAAAAGGTGATTGAAGGTGGTCAAAAAGGGGCAATTCCTAGGCTCAACATCCCCCCCCAACTATCCTGTTGCATGTCCTCATGCAACAACCTGCATCATTTGGAGTCCGAGTCCTGTACTGAGCTGTGTTCATGGAGGGAGGAGAAGTTGTAGGGAAACTCAGGTACCTCATCTTCCTTTAAAAAGCCTCTGTGAGTAACCCAATACCTCCAGCACCGCTGCTCCTCTGCCCTAGTCAAGGAAAAATCTATATTATATGGTTTTTCTGGCCACCAAATGAGGGGAAATTTGAATTTCAAACCCAACCAATCAACTCCACACTCCCTCATGCTTCCCACATAGCCCTTGACTCTGGAAAGTGCCTGCTTGAAAATTTTGAAACAGTAGGGATCCCGGCTTCTAAGTGCAGAGGAGGCAGCCTGCCATCTATGTTTACTCCCTTCCAATGCTACCTGCTGATGTCTGGAAATGAAATTGGTGCAGGTGGAGATCACTTCTTCTTGCAGTCTCATGATATGTTGTGCCTGGGAAGGTCTTGAAAGAAAACTTTTGTACCGTGCCAAAAGAATGCCAGGATTCATGGGGTTCACTTCAAACCCATAAGTTAGTATGGCCTTCATTATGGGAAAAGGTCTGAAAAGACCTTTCCCACTGAGCGTGATTACTCACAAAAGAGGCAAAGGACCTTAGCTGAACATCCCCTATGAATGGAACAGGGTTTGAGTGGCGGTCCAGGGGGCAAGCCATCTCATGCAGGTATAATTCACACAGCAGGTTCTGCTCCTCAAAATTGCTTCCAAAGAATGTTTCCAAGAACTTTGCTGAGGTTGTGATTTTGAACGATCTCCCCTCCTGTATAGCCTTCAATTTAAACCAGACAAATTGCTCAAATAGGAACACTGGATAAGAGGAAGAGGGTTTCCTGGTGCCCATGAGTTCTTGAGAGAGTGTGTACATCTGTTCTTTTTCTCGCTGCATGGATTGAAACTTTTTCAATTCTCTCAACTTGCTCTACATCTCTTCTTCCTGAATTCTGTGGGCCATACATTCTTCAGCCCACCTCTCTTCCAGTGCTTTAATGATTTTTCTATGCTCATTCAAAGCAATCATACTTGTCTGGTGCTCCTCCACCTGGCTTTTCCATTTGGTCACCTCCAGCTTCAGGGTTGAGACTTCTGTTGTGAGGTTTAAAATTTCCTTTTTATAATGCCCTTCTTGCTTTGAGTCCGAATTAATGAAATTTCTAAGAGGTAGAAGCATTGGTTCTTGTGGAGCAGTGTCCTCCAGCATATCCAAATTTACTATGAGAGTTGTTGGTTCTTGTGTAACAGCAACATCCTTCAGACTCTCTTCAACAGCTACATTCATAACTTTTAGAGACACTGGTTCTTGTGTGACAATGTCTTCCTCTTGGTCAACCTGCATTTCTGAATTTGGTTCAAGAGTTGCTGGTTCTTGTGTAGTAGCAACATCCCCTAGATTCTCCTCAGCAGCTGCATTCATTTCCTTCAAAGACACTGGTTCTTGTGTGACAGTGTCTTCCTCTTGGTCAACCTGCATTTCTGAATTTGGTTCAAGAGTTGCTGGTTCTTGTGTAGCAGCAACATCCCTTGGATTCTCCTCAGCAGCTGCATTCATTACCATCAGAGAAACTGGTTCTTGTGTAACAATGTTTTCCTCTTGGTCAACCTGCATTTCTGAATTTGGTTCTTGTGTTGCTGGTTCTTGTGTAACAGCAACATCCCCTGGGTTTTCTTCAGCAGATACATTCATTGCTCTTAGAGACATTGGGTCTTTTGTAACCGTGTCTTATTTTCTCTCTTACCTCTGAGATTGAATATCTTCCCCTTCGTGCAGCTCTTCCTCAAGGTTCTCAGTGTCACCTGAGGCTTGTGTCTGTTCATCCTCACTCCACTGTGTATCGGGTATGATATCCATCCCAGGGTTATCTTCTAATTGAATCTCAGGAATCCCTGCTGCAACTCCCAAGGATGTTGGTTCTTGTGTAACAACATCCTTGCTTACCTCTTCATCCTCCTGCTGTTGCAATTCTTCTTCTATGAGCTCTGCATCATGGGAACATTCTGGGGTTACAGTGCAAAGCTCTTCATTCAGTTCCAGAGTGTCCTCCATCCCAGGTTCTTCACCCACTTGTTCGGCCGATTGGACAAGTATATTCAGGTTTGCTGGTTCTTGTGTTGCAGCCCCCTGTTCAAGTTCATCAATGCCCTGCCCTTGTGGCTCGGCTTCTACAATCCCTATGTCTTGGGAGCATTCTGGGTTTATATTGCAATCTTTGTCCCCGACATCATGCATGATTTCATCCTTTTTCTCCTCTGCCACAGAATTAGTGGCAACTTCAACAAGGATGTTTAAGGATGCTGGTTCGTGTGTGACAGCATCTTCTTTTTCTGCATTTTCCTCTGTTGTGGGTGCTGACTGAGGTGCTGTGCAAGTGAGCATTATGATCTTGTGGCCTACCTCTTTGAATATTTCCCCACAGGTGGGGCAGATCACACACTCATCTTCCTTGCCAGGATCGGTAGAGTTAGATCCCTCCAACTGGTCTGTAGCCTCCACTAATGTATACATTTTCCTTTCACCTAATTTTCTGTAGGTTTCCTTCCATGTCTCCAATTCCATTTGAAGTACTTGGACTTCCTCCTTTAATAGTGTTTTCTTATTCAGAAGTCCTTCAATGCTGGGTTCTTCCTCGACTGGCCTTTGTGGGGAATCCATTGGCCTCGGTACAAGGATTGGGAACTCAACCTGTGCTTCTAGGGTTGCCCATCGTTTTCTGGCTGCCTCTGCTATTGCAACCATTTTAGTTCTTTTCCTTCTGATAGGTGAAGTTATGTTAAGTTCGTAAATTGATCTTTTCTTTCTCCTCTGTGGTGTTTTCTTTTGTGGAGCTGGGATATCGGGTTTCACAGCCGAGGTCGAAGGAATATTTTATTGCTCCTCAGGCTGTTCTTCCACAATTAAAGTTCCTCCTTCCCACTCAGATGAGGATTCAATAGTTATTGGCTCGATATTTTCTTTAATTTCCCCAGCTCTGTCAACTTCAGGTTCAACTGTCGCAGCACTTGGTGCTGCTCCAGTTTCACCTTCTGCTGGCAGAGCTATCCTATTGTCTATGTTCTCCACAAGGTTTTTATGTACATTCTCCTCCAATTTCTCTGCCTGTGCCTCTAGTTGAAATTCTTCTGATATAGTTTCATCCCCCCCCCCTAACTATATTGGAGGAACTCCGGTCCTCCTGCTGTGGTTGAACCTGTTCTTGTTCTATCTGGACACCCAACAAGAGAGCTGGTTCCTGAGCTCGGACTGTGAATTGTTCCCAAGTTATATTATGTTGAGCAAGGGTTTTTGAAATTATTAATTTGATGAGACCATGGTGGGTCAAGGAGGAAAATGGGTGTTTAGCGGCTTGGAAAAATGCCGCCATATGACGCAAGTCATGGAGCAAATAGTATGGAATGTTCAATAAAATGCCATGGCAGAGATGAGAAAGTAAAGGCAAGTCAGAATTATAAACAGTTTGGTACCTACCTTCATAAGTGATGTACTTTTTGAGGAAGACATCAACCTGATCCCATGTCTGCGGCAATGAATATAGTGCAATCCCTCTTCTGGATGACTGAGCTTGCTCCCCCTCTCGTAAAAATGCGTCCCGTTCGCTCGTTGTGGGAACTCGTCATCCAAACCATGCCTTTCCCACCTGTGGGATAGCAGTAACCTCGGATATAATGGCTTCAGAGAATTCTATGCGCAGCCCTTACACCTTAGAGTGAGTATCTGTGGGGTTTAAGGCAAATTGCAGCGCTGCTTCCCGGTTAAATCCATCCAGTCGCTTAAAGAACTCGAGCCAGTCGGCAACTTGAAAGATGGCAAGAACTGCGGGATTTTTCCTAAGCTCCTATGTATCCAAAGGTTCATGGTGAGATGGGATCCCCATAATCCTGGCTACAGAGTTACAGAGTCTGAGAATGTAGGTTGCAGTGCAGAGGATGCATGAATCCCTGAGCGAAGATGTTGAGAAAAATAGCAAATTTGGAAAGTTCAGCACAAAGGGAGGTTCGAAAATTTTATGCCAAATTGGGGAAGGTGGCGGTTATTAGTTTTTACGTCGCATGAGGGAAAAGGTTAATTAATCCATAATGGTGGTACATACGAAGGTACGACTGATATCGTTAATCATATCAATACTTAATCATGTGAAAATCAAAGCCATACCTCATGTGACGGTGCGTCGGATAGCCTGCGGAGAATGGTGGAACGTGCGAGTGCTAACGCTGCAAAGCCAAGCTCGTGCGTAGTTATTAATTTGATCATAATGACGTGGATAATGCCATAATGCCTTCCGCCAGTGAAACAGAAACCATCGCGTCATCGGGGTCGAAATTATGCCGAGTTGGCCGGCACGAGTGGAATAAATCAGAGCCATATCTGGTAGTGGAAGCAATTTCTTTCGTTAACATGGGAGTTACCACCACAGGTTGTAAGAAAATGGTGTTTAATGCTGAAAATGGCCGCCAAATAGAGCGGAATTGCAGTTTCCAAGAATGATATTACGGCCGGCGAAGAAGATGTTGCAGCCGCTGAGAATGGTTCACGGCGTCAGGAAAAATATTGGTGGTAGCAGGAAAAATCATGGCTGCCAGGGAAAAGTTTGCTGGCCCTCAGAAAATATGTCACAGCCGTTGGAAAATGGTTCATAGCTGCCAGGAAAAAGGATTCTCTGGTCATCGAGAGAAGGTCATGACTGCCGGAAAATATGTTGCAGCCGCCAGGAAATGGGTTACGGCTGCCGGGAAAAAGGATTTTCTGGTCATCGGGAAAAGGTCACGGCTGCCGGAAAATATGTTGCAGCTGCCGGGAAATGGGTTACGGCTGCCAAGAAAAAGGATTTTCTGGTCATCGGGAAAAGGTCACGACTGCCGGAAAATATGTTGCATCCACCGGGAAATGGGTTACGGCTGCCGGAAAAAAGGATTTTCTTGTCATAGGGAAAAGGTCACGGCTGCCGGAAAATAAGTTCACAATCGCCATAGAAAGATGTCGCATCCACCGAGAAATATGTTGCAGCTGCTGGGAAATATGTCGCAGCTGCCAGGAAATATGTTGCAGCTGCCGGGAAATATGTTGCAGCCACTGGCGAATTTATTTTGAGGAAAAGGGGAAATGCAGCGCAGGGAAGCAGACGAAGATGACTCCCATTCGACAGGCCCAATCTGGTCATTTGCCTGGCACTTCCCTGCAAATTTTTGAAAAACAACAACAAATGAAAAGATCAAATGCAAAAGGAAAAGAAATAATTATACGCTACAGTAGGAAATTTTTATTATTATTTATGTACAGTGATTCAAAGTGCGATTTACAGTTCAAGGGTTGGCAGAGGCAGAGAGAAGTTCCTGCCCTGGTGTCAGCTGATACTCTAGATCGGTGACGATTATTGAAATGAATGCATCTTTCGAAATAGGCTTATGATACAGTCGGAGTCTGTGGCCATTAGCAAGTAATGATATGCGGTTATCATCAATGGTCACTAGACGGATAGTGCCATTGTCAAATACCCTGTCAACCAAGTATGGACCTAGCCACCTTGTACGTAATTTACCTTTAAAATCCCTTTTGAATCTGGAGTCATAGAGTAACGCCCAGTCTCCCTCGCTGAAGACTTTCTTTTTAATAAATCGGTCATGCCAATTGGATCTCTGTTGCTGAAGCAATAAAGTCTGGTCCACTGTAGCTAACCGCTTCTCGTCCAATTCATTTAATTGATTCAATCTTCTCCTCTGGGCTTCTGTTACATCCAGATTCATTTCGATGGTTGTCTTCAGGGTTTTAATCTCGAACTCAATTGGAAAGATGGCACTCTTTCCATACACTAAATCGTATGGAGAAAAACCTGTAGTGCTGCACCAAGTTGTGCGATATGCCCACAGTGCTTCCGGAATACTGTCAGCCCAATCCTTTCGATGACTCTTAACTGTTTTGGTTAGGATGGCTTCGATAACTTTATTGGTACTCTCCACCTGACCATTGGCTTGGGGGTGGTAAGGTGAAGCCACCCTATGCTGCACATGATACTTCCGGAGCAAGGATTCGAATTGGCATGACATAAATTGCGGTCCCCCATCAGTAACCACTTCCTTTGGTACCCCAAAGTGGGTAAAAATTTCACTGTACAGAAAATCCATCACCGCTTGGTCGTTAGCCTTAGCCAAAGCTACATCCTCCACCCATTTGGTCATATAATCAGTACAAACCAGAATGTAAACTTTCTGTCTGGAAGGAGGACTGATAGGGCCAACAAAATCCAGTGCCCATCTATCAAAAGGTTCAACTACTACTTGAGGTTGTACAGGCATCTGATCTGTTTTATTAGGCTGGCCCATCCTTTGGCAGCTGTCACAGGATTGAACATACCTTTTAGCATCCCTGAACAGAGTCAGCCAATAGTATCCCATTCGCAGTGCTTTATGCCCTATTCTTTTATCTGCAAAGTGCCCCCCGCAAGGCTCATCATGACAGGCCTTCAGTATGGGAAAGATCTCATCTTCTCTTACACATCTCCTAATCTCAAGATCCGGTCCTGTGTAGAAGAGATGCCCATTTAGCCAACAATACCCGGCACTCTACTGAATGATTTTTCTTTTTTCTCATTTAGACATATGTGGTGGGAGCTTTCCTGCAACCAAATAATTAGCGACATCTGCATACCAGGGAGAGTGAGCTGAAAGTGGAATATATGTTCATCTGGAAAAGAGTCCTCAATAGGAAAACTATCATCACTGTTAGTAAGACGGGATAAGAAATCAGCAACGACATTTTCTTTTCCAGGTTTATCTATAATGGTGATATCAAATTCCTGCAATAACAAAATCAATCTGGTCACTCTGGCATTGGTAATAGGTTTGTTCATTAAATATTTAATGGCAGAGTGGTCAGTGTGCACAAACGTAGGATACCCAATGATATAATGTCGAAATTTATTGATAGAGTAAACAATAGCTAGGAATTCTTTTTCAGTAACAGTATAATTAAGTTCAGCAGGGGCCAGGTTTTTACTAACATAGTAGATGGCATAAGGTACTTGACCATCCTGCTGTCCTAATACTGCCCCAATGGCAATGTCAGAGGCATCTGAAGAAATATGGAAGGGCAGGGTCTAGTTAGGTCCCCGTAAGATGGGAGTTGTGGATAGCTTCTCTTTAAGCTCATCAAATGCTGTCTAGCATGCTGTATTCCACAAAAACTGTGCATCCTTCATTAACAGAGAGAACAAAGGAGAAGCCAGTTTGGAGAAATTTTCTATAAACCTTCGATAATATCCAGCATGTCCTAGAAAACTTCGCACCTCTTTCTGAGTTGAAGGGGTAGGTATATTCTTTATCACCCTGATTTTTGCAGGGTCTACCTGAATGCCATTGGCAGAGATAAAATGCCCTAATACCACCCCCTCACTAATCATCATATGGCACTTTTCAGTGCTTAATGAGAGCTGAGTCTGTTCATAGCGAATTAAAACCTTCTTTAAATTTTCCAGTGCTTCCTCAAAATCCCTGCTATAGGGAGTAAAATCATCCATGAATATTTCCATACTATCATTGACTAATTCAGAGAATATGCCAATTACAGCTCTTTGAAACGTTACTGGTGCGTTACATAAACCAAAGGGGAGCACTCTGTAGGAAAACGTTCCCCAGGGACAAGTGAAGGTGGTTTTTTCCTGATCCTCAGGAGCAATCTGAATTTGGTTGTACCCACCGAAGCCATCTAGGAAGGAGAAGAACTTCTTCCCTGATAGGGTATCAAGTACTTGGTTAATGAAGGGAAAAAGGAAACGATCCTTTTGAGTGGCTTTGTTCAATTCCCTATAATCAACACAAACCCTCCATTTGCCATTTTTCTTGGGCACAATTACGAGTGGAGAAACCCACTCACTATCTAAAATAGGATATATAAATCCTGCTTCCAAAAGTTTCTGGATCTCTTCCTTCACTATATCCCTCAGGTTGGGGTTCATGCGTCGTTGGGGTTGACACATAGGCTGGGAGTCACTTTTGATATAAATATGATGGGTACACAGATTAGAGGGAATACCCCTCATATCTGTATACTCCCAGGCAAACGCCCCCTTGTGTTCTTTCAAGAGGCTGACCAGGCGTTTCTGTTCCTCTAAGGAGAGACTAGGATTGATATTCAAAGTTCATCCAGGCTCTACCTCGATAGGAATACTTTTTGAATTTTTCAAAACCGAGATTATGTTTGTGTCACCAACTAAGGATTCTTCCGTAATATTTTCTTGTTCTTCCTTGCCCAGGGTAGTGTTCAGAATCTAATAGACCTCTCTATTCACTGAAGTGGGTTCAGTAATGAAATTACTAATAGTATCATCTTCTGTTTCATTTTTAAAAGTTAAGGCCCTCCCTATAGTTAATAGTGGCTGAACATCCTCCTCCTCCTCCTACTCTATCCAAAGGGAAGTTTCAGCCTCTAGACTTGGCCGAGATGGAGGATAAAGGGTGAGGTTTTTAGTATCTGTACCATCAAATATAGTCATGGACCCCGATCGACAGCTGATGCAAGCATCAGCTGTGGCCAACCAAGGCCTTCCCAGGATCAATGGGTGTCCTCCCAGCTATGATTTTGGTTGTAATACCAAAAAGTCAGCTGGGTACTCCCATGAATCTACTGAGATGACAAGGTCATCCAGGATTCCTTCCAGTCTAATGGTGGATATGTCCGCTAATTCCAAAATAGTAGGGGTTGGTCTAAGATTAGTGATCCCAAAATTATTTACTATTTCTATTGTTATAACATTTATTGCTGCTCCTAGATCCACTAGCACGTTGGGGATCTGTGTCTGTCCTATCTATACAGTGACAGTAGGATTTCCAGGGTCATCATACTTAGTCACAGGGGCTTTTCCTGTTATCAAGGCAGTTAATTTACCTATGACGTGAACAGTGGGAGGATCCCTGGGTTTCCTTCATGTTATCTTAGTGCACAGGTCCCAAACTGTTCTAGTGTAAATAGGCACATCTTGAAGAGCTTGAAGAAGGGGGATTTTAACATAAAGGTTCCTTAACTCTCTGAGGAGGTTAAACTGAGGTTGCCCCCCTATTCTTGGTAGCATTAGTCTTTCGGGATATGGTGGTTGCCTTATTAGCTGGGAAGGCTGTGTATTATCAAATTTATCGTTGGATGTTTCAGCCATCCCTTTGTCGTTGGATGTTTCAGCTGTCCCTTCTAAGGGATGCTTAACATATTCAATGATAGGAACTGTATGGAATGGATGCTGTGAAATCCCCTCTCCTTTATGCACAGAAGGTGAAACATCTTCTGTAATTACGGGTTCTACTATTTTCCTAGATCGTAAACGAATATCATTGTAGGGTACAGGGGAAAGAGAGTAGGCTGGCATGTTGACAGTCTCCAATTGGTGAACTGCTTTATTATTCAGGTTGGGATTAGGTTGGGCAGGCAGCTGAGGTCGAATTGGTATATTAGGGACATAATTGTTTTGCAGCTGCAGCTGCAACTGCTGAGGTGGGTATTGAGGATATTGAGGGAATTGAGGAGAATATGGTGGCTATTGATGTGGAGGTGGTTGAGGAAACTAGTTCCCAAGATGGAATTTCCTCCATCTAGGAGACCACGACGTAGGTTGAGGTAGTGGTTGTGTCCAGGGACTCCATGAGTTATAGTTTTGCATTGTAGGTTGGGAAGGATTCCACTGAGCATAATTTGAAGGGAATTGTGTATTCACATTTTTCATGTTATTATTCCAATTTCCCATATTATTCAAAAATGGAAACAAGTCTAGAGACATACCTTGATTTCGAGGCTGCCAAGGTTTTTTTGTGCAATGAAATAGGCTGATTCTACTTCTGGAGTTGATGCATGCAGAATAGCCTTCACCTGGGGAAGTGAGGGACATTCCTTCATATCGTGGTTTAGCTCACACAACTAGCATACTTCTACCTTATCAAGTGGGAATTCTCTCAGCAGATGATTCTTTCTACATCAGGGGCAGAACACACCTAGTGTAAGATCCTCCACTGCCTGTTTATGTTTTTCCTTCAGGACATCGATCTCTGAAGAGATGGAGCTCATCATTTCTGTTTTAAAATTCTCAAGGAGATTGCCTATCTCCACACGGGTAGCTCCTCCATTGGATGACCTCTTAGTTCTGTCGAAGATGTCACGTTCTAACTTATCTTGTTTGTCTCGCTTATTATTCCTGGAAGACCCCCTGGAGTATCTCTTACATAGTTCTACAATTTTTTCAAAAGGTTCTTTGGAGATATCTCCCTTACTAAGCAGGTTTAACATGTCTAAACAATCATCCCTGATCCCACGAAGCAAGATTATCTTGAGCACGTCCATCCCCATGTTCGTCTGCCCGGCTCTCTGCACATTGTACAGTAGCCTTTCCACAAAATCCTCCAAAATTTCGTCCTCCTTCTGCACCATTTTAAATAATTCCTCTCTCTTGTCCTTGGTGTTGCAATATTCCTGATATTTCTCCAGGAACACCTGTTTCATTTTATCCCAATTAGCAACTGTTCCTCCCCTAAGGCTCATGAACCAACTTAATGCATTGTCCTTTAGGGTAGCAGGAAAAAGATTTAGCTTTTGGGCATTGGTGATATAATCATAGCTGCGACAGAGAATATTGAATTCAAAAAGGAATTTGTCTGGGTCTTCTACCGCCCTTCCATGGAAACGAGGTAACACCGATGGTGAGATATTTTTCATAGGAGCTACCCCTTCTGGCTGTTGAATCGGAATTTGCAGTGTAGGCATCGTTCTTTCTGGAAGGGAGTGATTTTCATGATGATAGTTTTCTCCCATTACTTCTTCCTCGTTGGCCTTGTGTCTGTTACTCATCTCCTCTTCGTTCCTTTCTGCGTTCATTTCCTCGTCTTTCTCTTCGTCCTTCTTCTGTTCCTCGTTCTTTTCCTTGTTTTTCCACTGATCCTCGAACCTCTGGTGGTACCGATCCCACTCTTCTTTAGTTACAACCTTCCCGTTTATGTGGTAGTTCGGACCTCTACCAACTGGTCCGGTTGTAACAGCTGTGTCTTCTTCTACAGGGATGTTCGAGGAAGTCGCAGTTGCTCGTGTATTCTCCACCGTAGATCCTGACGCTAGAGCCCCAAGATCAGCAGGGTTCCTTCTGATAGGAGTTTCTTGATGATGAGCCCTGGTAGATGAATCAGTTCTGTCAACAAGATCGTCGATGAATGTCCTTCTTCCCAATGGTAATCCTCGACCGCGACCCAAGCCACCTGCACTGTTAGTATCTTGTGGGGTTTTGGGAGTTGGGAGTTGATCGCGTTTTACCCTCCTCGTATTCATACAACCCAAATCATTTCAGCAAAGGGAATAAAAAAAAGAAACTGACTAGAAACAATTACCAGATGCAACTAATGATAGTGTTTAATTTTTATCCTTCCCCGGCAACGGCGCCAAAATGTTGAGCACCCTATATGCAGATAGATTATTATCAACACACACAGAGCATACGAGATTTATTGTCTACCCGAGAAAGTCTTTTATTTCAAAGGATAAATGCATAGTATATTCTTTAAACACCAAATCACTATAATTGAACACTTTTATCTCCTAACAACCATGTTCATCCCAAGAACCTGTGTAATCCCATTCATCTTCTAAATCCTACAAATTCAATTTCTTCCTACCATGTATCAACGAGAAATGATATTAGATTCACACAACAATTGCAGAGGAAAAAGGAAATCCTATTCACATCCCAAAACAAGTAGTCTTCCTATTCAATCTAATCACTCTTGAAATCCATAAGCATAAAGTAATTGTAATCTAGAAATCCAATTGCAGAAGATTGAGTTCAGCTACTCTAAGGAATTGAATTGCAGAAATGAAAATCAACAATTATAACAGTAAAGGAAATTACAAGGATTCATGGGATAACAACTAAAACTACAGGATGAACCAAGCTGCGTACAACTACCACTCAATTTGCATAAAGGAAGTTATCTACTCAGTCGACTGTCACTCTGTACCAAATACCAATCTTTAATAAAATGGGATCCCAATTATACTGTAAATCCACACTACTACTGCTGCGTACAAAGGAAATATGATCAACAAAGCATTACATAACCATGAATTCAGAAATCCTACTTTAACTCAGTAATCTCTGCAGAAGGCGGGCCCAACCTTCACACAGAGACGCTGGATGAACAACGTACAGCTCCCTTAAATCAGAGGTAACTCCTTGTATTAAAAGAAAGAATGATTACAGGTTGCTTCCACTGTCAATACAATGAATGAATTATCTATTTTCCAACCCCCTGGGTCAAAACAACTCCTCCTATTTATACATGCAAATCATAACCTTCGATCCTATTAAAGGGAAGCCATGAAGATCTCTGATCTTCAGGCGCCCTAAATATACTAGCTGTTACAAAACGTGGTATGATAATGACATGGAAAATGCAGGAAGGCTGTTGACTTGCCCAGGAGTAGCGATCTCTTCAGATCACGATTATATTCCAGAAGCAATGTAGCACGTTCTGTTACAGTTGCACTGTCACAGCTCGGTCTAGGATATTACATTAAAACCATGTGCCTTCATTGATGATCGGGGGCTGAGGATCCTTTTAAGCAGCGAATATCTCTTTCTTTGGTATTTGTTCAGCCCTCATCCACCTGCAGTCCACTTATCTCAAACTTCCTTCATAAATCATAACATGTTAGCACATTTGAGAGATACGCAACTTTAATTGTCACAATCATAGGCATTAATAAGATAAAGCAATGATCAGTCATACCTTGGTAGTTTGGGGATGAAAGTGAGGACAACAGGTCTGATTAGCATGCTAAATGATGTAAGACAGGGGAAGAAAAGGTGATTGAAGGTGGTCAAAAAGGGGCAATTCCTAGGCTCAACAAAAATCAGAGCTCAAATGGGTAAAAGTTTCAAATGATTTATATTTTTTACTATTTATAGAAAAATTTTCAAATATTTGAAAATTTTTACCCCCTTTCCTATAGGTTCGACATTTTCTAACTATTTTGGACCATTTTTGACATAATTTGTGATGTAGAAGACCTTTTTCAGTGTCGTTTCAGCCATTGGATTGACCCGTTCGTGCCGATCTCATGTATCATGTCTAAACTGGCATATAGGTTAGGTTCACCACCATTTTCATTTTGCATGACCTTATGACCATATCACCATGTCCTTAGGTATGAACCCACTCTATTATGTCACGGAACCTTCTTGCTACTTTAGAAGTGACATGATGTGAGTGGTAGAGCTTCACCTTACATGGGTACCCTAGTTAGCGCCTTATTTGTATTTGGTTCCCGTGCCAACGTTTTCTCCTTTAGGGTGTGGGATTCCATTGTATAGTACTGCCATGACATTTAGCAAGAGCCTCATACTCCTCTTGATCTTATGTTGGCCTATTTCCCTTAGGACTCCCTCATGTCAAGTTGTGAATGCATTATCATGAGCTTTTCCTGCCTCATTGAGCTTTATGCTGGCTCCCTTGACATTGTGTTTCAGCCATATAGCCTGAGCTTGTCTCATGTCTAGCCATGTAGAGCCATTTTTTATATCCTTCACAGCTTGATTCCCTTTTTACCGGGAGGGAATTTTCCCCCAAGTGTCGATATCCTACACATGTATCCTTGCATTGAGCATAGGTATGTTCCACTACTTGGAACTAGTTTGCTTGCCCTTATGACACTCGTCTCCTCCTAGTTTGTAACTATAAAGCTACTTTATTCTTTTTTCAAGATTTTCAAATAACTAAAAAAGTCCAAAAAAAAATCAAAAAAACAAAAATCCGGACAAGGAAAGATGTTATCTTTGGCAGCTGTCAAGTCGTGTCACCTTTGAACAGAGCACTGTATATCACATCCATTGGTTGGGTTATAGTTTGACTTTAGGAGCTGTACTCATTTATCTGAGTTTTTCTCCACCGACTGGTTAAGCTTCTGGTCCCCATGGAGCCTCTGTTGATGCCTCCTGTGTCACAGAGATGTCCCAGTTTGTATATCGAGTCTATGTTGCCTTCATTCAGTCACCATATGTCATTATGCTCTTGTTCGAAGGAAGTTGAAACCTGAGTCGGCCATTCCTCAGTTATCTTGACTTTGCATGTCGGCCATTCCCGGTACAGTTACTAGTTCGTGCACCTTATGATCGAGTCCTTCCACATTATACAGCTTTGTTAACTACCTCGTGTTGGATGATGGGGGATGCCTTAATTCCCTCCTTCCAGCAGATTTCATCCCATCGAATTTAGATCATTTATTCTGGGATTGGAATCTAGAGTCATTTTGAGTGCCTTGAGACTTGCAGTCATCAGTGGCAGGTTCTCTCACCATCGATAGTTTCTTGGGAATACATTAATGTCCCCTGATCGATGGATCCTCTCAAGTGTTGTTGATTGCATGGGCAGACCCGGGTTTACTATAATTAATCAACAACACCCCAAACTCACTGGCCCTTTCGGCAACAGACCGCGAAGCGATCTAAAGTCTCACCCGAAGTGAATCTAATGGGTTGGCCAAGACTCAAGTGTCTTGGACCTGGTTCTGAGCATCCTACTTCTTCCTTATTACTCCTGCGCACCACTAGATCAACCAGCTCTGCGCATCGCACATCCCCTTCTACTCGCAGCGCTTCTACCCGTGTGATGCTTACCCTACGCAAGTCGCACGGTTTTCCTCCCGCGTCGCATAACTCCCACTTACTCACAATAATTCCAACCCTATCGCATCTCTGCGCAACGCGGAACACCTAACCTCTCCCCAATGCTAAGCCCTCGGCTCGCAGTATCACGCACCGCAGCTCCTCTGCCGGTGCGATATCGCCTCTCTGCGATATCCTACCGCTCCAACTTTGCGCTCTTAGCGTTGACTATGCCGGTGTGCGAAACTCTCCTTCTCAGAAGCTATATTGTGATTAAATGGTCATTTAGAGACAGACGTAAAGGAGTCTTTTAAACAGCCTACTGAAGTACTTCAACTTATCTCTATCTTCTTGTATTATCATGAGCCGAACAATACATACATTTACTTACTGCAACTGATAGTACATGTATAATAACCAGTAATAAACAAGCAAATACAATCAAATTCATACAACACATAACACACAGGTTTAACATGGTTCACCCCCAGGTTGGGAGTTACGTCCACCAAACTGTGCTTCTATTATATATCTTGAGGGAATTTATCACAGTCTGTTGCTCTACATATGCAGCGCGAGATCTCTTCTAGATCTCTGGTCTATCTCTATCTCTATGTTGCCTTTCTTTCAATATATCCTTCCCTCTTTGTTCTCTCTGCAGATGGTTACATACAGACTCAAATGACTCACAGACAAGCTAGGTGTCTGGATCGTTACAACGCCGTATGTCTGACTGGTTCCTGAGTCTACAAAATTATCAACTGACCAACTAACTGACTGACTAATTAGCTAACCCCTTACAATACAAAAATGCAAGCTTTTATAGGCGGCCCGAAGGTCTCGCCATTACAACACTGTGGGCCTGTCCCAACAGTAAACCCAAACCCTAAATAGTGACAGTCGGTCCTCTCTGTCCTTGAGGTAGCCGCTTCCCGTCACACCACAGCTCTCTGCAGTCTTCCATGCTTCTCGGTACTGACCATGGGTGCTATGCACCGCTTCTCATTCTGTCCTTTGCCTTCAATGTTTGAGCCTCGTTGCTCCTTCTTCTTTATGAGGGTCGCTGAGCCCTCCTGTCTTCCACCGCTGCCTTCAATGCAGTGGTTGAGCTTTCTTCTCTCGGCCGCTCGAGTACCGTTTCCTTCTTTTACTTTTCTATCCAAAAGTCCTGGTTTCTGGCTCTGCTCTCCAGCTGGAAACGTGCTACATCGTCGTAGCTCTGCCCTGTCTTCCTCTCCACCAAAACTTTATCTCTCCGCCAAAACTAGCAGCTTCTTCTGTAGCTGCGGGACCCTGCTCCAACAGTCCCCTAACACTTACTTGTGGCTCGTCCTCGAGCCACCTGCAACAGGCTTCTCCTGCTGCAACTTATCCTTCGCCTCCTGCGAAGTACGCTGTAACCTGCCTTGAAGTCCTGTGACTTCATTCTTCATCTCCTCAGCATGCTGTTTCGCCGATTCAAGCAGTGCTTGATCAATCTTGGAGTCCTCTGTTCCTTCAATTTTTTCTCTGGTGGTCGTGAATTCCTTCACCTTCTGCTCAACCACATCAACTAATTCTGTGATTTGCTCTTGAAAATGTTGAAGCAGGTCAGTGATGTACAACTCCTTTGTTCTTAACCGCTGCACCTCTTGTTGTAGTTGGTTTATCTCCTTCGTCTTCCTCATCTTCTGAAGAGCTGCTAGGCTCTTGATTTCTTCTTTCATGGCCACTGCCGTGCTCTCTACTTGCTGTATACTCTGCTGGATCTCTACCTTCTGTGGTGGCTCATCTATCTCATCCCATGTGTTCATCGCATTTGTTAGCAGTACCCGGGCTTCGTCAATGCACGATTGTATCTGCGCAGAGGTGAGTCGAAATGCTTCCACCCGAGATTTTTGATCTGCAAGGGAGGTGTCTTGTAGACGTGCCTCAAGCTCGGCGATCTGCATGTCATGGTCGGCCTTTATCCTGGCTACTTTATCATCCATCTTAGCTACAGTTTGCTCGAGAACCTTTGCTCTTGCTGCGACTCTTTGCAGCTTCTCCGGGGTAGGCAGTGCGAACTCGATGTTGCAGCTAGGGAGTTCTATTGCAATATTCTGTAGTACCTGGGAGAGTTCCTGATCCTTGTTCTGATATGTGCTTAACTCGTCTACCTTCTTCTGATAGCTGGTGGTGAGTGCTGCGTTCTTTTGCTTTAGCTGCGCATTCTGCTGGTAAGTCGTAAGCTCCCTACTCCTGAGCTCTGCACTTAGCTGCTGTTGGATTCTGTGCAACTGATCAATGTGAAATTCTGTGAGGTTAACCTCAAGGGTTGCTTAAACTGGACTGGTGGGTCCGCCATTGTCACCGAGATTCTGATACTACCTGGTGGGATCGACACAATGTTGATGCGATCTTTTGGTAAGCTTTCCTCGTGGGGTACCACCGATGCTGAAGCTTCTCCAGCTGGTACTTTTACCGGTGGACCATGTGTCATGGCAACCTTCTCTATAATTGTTCGTATGTCTATGAGCTGCTTTTCTATGGCGCTCTTAATATTTTCTTGTGATTGCTTCACCTCATCAAATGAATCCTTGAGCGTATCACATGCCCTTGTTGCGATGAGTTCGTAATCATCGTCTGTTAGTGCCGTCTTCAGAGTTGGCTTTGAAGTTTTCTATTTCTTCCTCCCCTGCGTCGTTGTGGTATCCTGGCTTCCATCCTTTGTAGAGGGCGTTGTTGCTGATTCTTCCGGCACATCTCTTTTCTTCTGGCCTTGTAGCGGTACTTCTGTTGTTTGGCGTGCCTCGGTGTCTAGTGGGTCTTTGTCTTTTTCTGGTGGGCCTGTCTGGTCGGTCTCCATTGGTAATGGCGTGGTATCTTCGTATTCATTTCGCCATTGGTCATTAAAACCCTTGATGACATTCTCGACATCCTGCATTATCATTCTGAACCAGCCGGGAGCCCAGTCATCCCTTTTAGTTCTTTTAGGCCTTAGGTATATTCTATGGTTGTCCGCCATAAAATTAAGCCAGTTATCATATGCGTCCACAGTATCTGCGCTGATCCTTGGTGATTGCTGGATAAGGTTCTGCAACATCAGATAATATTCATAAAATACTACTGCGTTAACCTGTTTCCTCGCTGGACTGCTGGTGTCCCATAAACTAGCATAGCGTACACCCCTGGGTGTTCCTCCTAGGATCTGCGAAAACTGGCTGTTGGGCGGTTCCCTCCATGCAACGAATGCACACAGTATGAGCAGCCACGAGAAGTGGAAAGGGTGGCTGGCTTGATCTTGGGCTGCCAAACAATCTTCCTGAAACATGTTTAATAAAAACAACGACCAATTGAACTGCTCGCCTTCGGTAACTTGTATGGCCAGATGGATCACCGATCCTGTAACTTCCTTTGGTCGAACCTTGGTAAGCAGTCTGCCTGCAAGCAGACCGACTATAAATCTGAGTGTCTCATTCTATAAGCTCATGACATCATAAGCCCTGCCTCCTCGCTGTAACTGATACTTTTTAACGAGCGCTGTTGGAAGCTTGGAATCCTTGGTCTTTCCTGATACCTGTATTTCGGGGTATTTACCTGTTTTAGACAGGCCAGTAATGCGGTGTATCAGGTCGACATTGAGGTCAATTTTGTGACCGAGCTAGAGATAGCCTCCATGTACACATGAGAGGAGGACACGCACCATAGCATTAACCTCTGTGCTACGTCCAAAATGGGGTAGTCTCAACACGTTGAGCAGACCTGACTGCTCAAGGATCTGGACATGCGGCTGGGGGACGAATTCGTCTCTACCTGTTCTTGGATTCTTCTCGAGCAGAAGATACGAAGCTGGCTTGAAGTGAGGGTATGTCTTACCGTCCGCCAGGTTGTAATCAATAAATTTGACAACAGCAGCATATCCTACTAAATCACCATTTTCCTTTACTCGAGAATCTATTGGCGGTATAGGCACAGGAAGCTTACCGCTCTTGGAAAGTTTGATGTCTGGAGCGCCTTCAATTCGTAGTATGAGGTAGTCCATTGAGCTATGGACTTCATCTTCCCTCTCAGACCCAGATTCCTCCATGAGTTGGGAATGGCTTCGCGTCTTCGGCTGTTCTCTGGTTCGGGACGAGCTCGGTGGGTTAGCTGTAGATGGCGACGCCATAGCTCCTGCAAGGCCGTAACGCTGAAATCTCCTCAAAATGTTTTCCAGCGGCTCGTCCTCAGATAGGACCCACTTAGCATAAGATGGCGGACGTGCAATGGTTGCAATTTTTGAGAATCACAGCACTCTGTAACAACTTAGCTCGACACAGGGAATGCTTAACACTTCCTCTCCAGCGCTCGGTTTTTTCTGCAGGCGTAACTGTCCCGATTGAATACTTTCTGCTTTTGTGCCAAATACGACAATCCTGGTCATAACGGTCATCTAGATTGGGTGCGCCGGTCATATTAATGGCATGGATAAGACCATACCAGTCCTTCAATCCTCAATAAATGCTAAAATCTGATTGAATTTTCCTCCAAGCGTGTGTACGGGTGCCGGTCTCGTCAGAGATTTTAGCAAATCTGGGAAAATTTAATATACTGCTGCCAAATCTACGGTAGGGGATACCGGTCATTTCTTCATTAACTACCTGTCAGATAATGACTTGACTAGCCCACTGTCGGTTGCAAACTGAGTACGTGGCAGGTGGAAACGTCTTACTGCTGCGATGCAACTCCGCATCACCTGCGCAAACAAGCAGTGTAAGCAATTTTTTTTATTTTTTATTTTTTATTTATTTTTTTAGTGTAGACTCATTCCTCGGTGCGATGCCTCCTTTCAACTACACTGGACATCTGCACCACTATAAACTGTTCATGCTAGGGCTGAGAGGTGGGGGGGCTGTCACTATAGAGCTTCAGCCTACTGCCATTAATCCATGTGGGCAAGAGCTCTCCGTTCAGCTGGCTGAGCTGAACGGCACCTCCTTCTGTGACTCGTTGGATCTGGTATGGCCCCAACCAATGCGTCTTAAAATTCCCTGGGAACTTGATGAATTTGCTGTCATAAAGGAGCACCAGGTCTCCTTTCTAGAAATTCTTATTCTTAATATGCCTGTCATGTCAAGCTTTTTCTCGGGCCTTCTGCACTTTCTGATGGAATCCGGCAATGAACCTGTCTTCTTCTAAAGAAAGCAGCTGTTCTAGCCTTGCTTCGACTGTGTCTGTATCAGTCATCTCGGTAATCTGAGCTATTCTTAAGCTGGGAAGAATATACTCCATAGGCATAACAGCCTCCTGTCCATATACTAAGCTGAAAGGTGTGTGTCCCGTAAGTTTCTTGCATGTGGTTCTGTATGCCCATAAGACAGCGTTAACTCGAAGGTCCCAATCATTCCTCTGGCTATTACAGATCTTAGTGAGAGCATTTTCTAAGATCTTATTGAAGGCCTCCACTGTACCATTAGCCTGCGGGTGGTAGGGAGTGCTCTTATGATGCTGGATCTGGAATTCTTCTGTTAATGCCTCAATAGTACTGTTCAAGAAATGTGTACCTTGGTCACTCATCAAAATTGCTGGGCATCCAAACCTGGTGATGATGTTTTCAAAAAGGAACTGTGCAGCTGTAGCAGCATCACAATTTCTTACTGCCTTGGCCTCTGCCCATCTGGTGAGGTATTCTGTTCCAGTGATAATGTATCTCGTACCAGTGCGCTTCCCAGGTGGGTTGATTGGACCCACAAAATCGATATCCCATTTGTCGAATGCGCGCAGCGTGACCTGTGGTCGCAGCAGAATTTCATCGCGTCGCAAGGGTTTTCCTACCCTCTGGCAGATATCGCAGCATCTGCAGAAGTCCGTAGTGTCTTTATGTAGTGTAGGCCACCACAAGCCTGCGTCTAAGATTTTCTGCACAGTTAGTTTTCCTGCGAAATGTCCTCCTGCGGTTCCTGAATGAGCCTCTTTGATAATAGTGTCTTTCTCATGTGGCATCACGCATCTGCGCAGAACTTCATCCGGACCTAACTTGTATAGGTATCCTGCAATGAGGGTGAAGTCTGCTGCCTTAAAAACCAACTGCTTCTTTTGCTGCTTAGTCAGGTCATCAGGTGCTACTCCTGTGGTGAGGAATTGAATAATGTCGTCATAGTACTCGTCTGCAATCTGTATTGAAAACAATGGCACATCTGGCAGATTGTCTTCTAGGTTACTGGGCTCTTCTCCTGAGTCTAGCCGCGACAGATGATCTGGTCCTGCATTCAGTCTGCCTGGTTTCACAATGATTTCAAAATCGTACTCCTGGAAGAGGAGTAACCATCTGCAGATTCTCCCCCCTAACACTGGTTTATTGACTAGGTACTTCAGTGCGGAATGATCAGTAAACATTTTAAACGGGGCGCCCAATAGATAGTGCCTGAACTTTTGCAACGCATATACCATAGCTAAGCCCTCCCTCTCTGTTGTGGTGTAGTTCTTTTCCGCTGTTGATAGCTTTCTGCTGGAATATGCGATGGGATGGTCAAGATCGCCTTCTCCTGGCTGGGTCAAGACAACTCCTAATGTGATGCCGGATGCATCCACATGTACATGGAAAGGCTTCGTCCAGTCCGGAAATACTAGGATGGGTGCTGTAACCATCTTCTCCTTAAGTATGTCTAGGCTCTGCTGGCATTCCTCGTTCCATAGGAATTTTACATCCTTCTTGAGAAATTTCTCCATCGGCGCTGTGATCTTTGCGTAGCCCTTGATGAAATTTCTGTAGTACCCAGTATGACCAAGTACCGTCCTCAGTTGCTTGACTAAATTTGGTGCTGGAAGGCTTACAATGATAGCGATCTTGGCAGGGTCTACCATCAAGCCTTGTCTGCAAACAATGTGACCCAACAAGATACCAAATGGTGCACAGAATATACATTTTTTCAAGTTTAGAGAGATCTGGTACTACCTACATTTTTCTAACGTCAGTCTTAGATCGCCTATGTACTTATTGATTAACCCAAATACAGTCCAGTCATCAAAATATACTTCCAAGAATTTATGAATGTATTCTTTAAATACAGCAACTACTACTCTAGAAAATATAGCTGGTGCATTCTTAAGACCAAAGGGCATTACCGTATACTGGAACTAGCCCCATTCTGTTGCAAATGTGATCTTGGATCGATCTTCTGGGTGTATTCTGATCTGGTGGTAGCCTGAAAATCCGTCAGTGAAGGAGTAGACCTCTTGTCCTCCTACGTTGTCTAATACTTCATCAGTAAATGGTGTTGGAAATGGATCATGAAGTGATGCATTGTTGAGTTTTCGTAGATCAACACAGATCCTGATGTCCCCTTTTGTTTTCTTCTCTTGTACTACCATTGGGCTAACCCATTCACTTTCCTCTACGGGTTCAATGATGCCTGCTGTTAGCATTTTATCAATTTCGTCCTTTACTTTTTATTTGTATCGCGGGTTCAATCTGTATGGACGCTGCTTAACTGGTCTAGCATCCTCCTTTAATGGTATCCTCATGACTCCCAAGTCTCCAACTATTCCCTTCATCTCTGTGAACTTGGTGGGAAATAGGTCTTGATAATCATGTAGCAGATCTGCAATCTGTCCAACTGTTTCATCATTCCAGTAGTCTCCAATAGAGGAAAACTTAGGTTATTCGTTTGTGCCAATATTGATCTTTTTAATCTTGATGGGCTCGGTGATCGCTGGAATCTCTAGTTGTGGTCCCTCCACTTCGCGAGTGCCTTTTGATTCTGGAATATTGGTATTGCGAGGATCCTCATCCGCTTCCTCTAATTCTGATGTAAAATTGTAGCATTCCAACGCCTCTTCTAGCTGGATAGTCCACTCAGGTTGGACTGGTACTGAGATAGTGTGATCCTAAAAAATCTTTGTCTTGATGATATCTAGGGCCTGAGCAACACTTGCATGTTCTGATTCGAATGCAAAGGTGAGGAGGAAGCTGTCTGTCATAAGCGGCCATGTGGTTGTTCCCTTGCGCAGCTCGGTCTCTGTATACCAATTCCTTGGAATTGTGTCTAATGTGTGAATGAATCTGTGAACCCATTCATCCTCTGGAATGTCCGACCAGTTCTGTTCACATCCCTGAATGTGTACCCTGGGGTCAGTTTCTCCTGTGTACTTGTGCTGAGCATACCTTCTGTCGTCAGAAAATCTGATCGCCATCAGTCTTTTGATATTATCCCATGATGCAAGATTTTCTTTATGCGCATACCACCATCTTGCAGGTGTGGCTCGAACTGCAAGGTCCATAGCTGCGATCCTATGCTCAGGAGGAGTCTGCTGCTCAAATTGCTCAAGAAAATCTTGGATGTCTGTCAGACCATGATATGATGGAGTCTCAGTGATCTCGGCGCCAATCCATCGCAGTGATTTTCTTATAAACGCACATCTGCGCGATGATACTTCGTAAAGTCTGTTCTGCCAGTTTTCTAGATCAACATCCGAATCCGATGTGCATGAGCTATCGCATCGCCAGCTAATATTCCCTTCTGCAGTGGGATTGATATAGTCATTCTGGTTTGCTGTCATCTGGTAGAGACTCTCCATATTATGTGCCTCTTCCTCTGCTCGGATAGGTTCGATATATCTAGGTCCTTGGTAAGGGTCCAGCGGTGCGATGACCCGGATCTGCGCATCCTCAAAGGTCATTTGTCTTTTCTTTAGGTCAATGACAGCTTTGCTGCCAATTTCCCAATCAATACTTAGTAGTGCTAGATATGGTCGACTGTCACCAATGATTTTTATAACTTCGAAGTCCACAAGAGTACAAACTCCATCAATGTCAACTAGTACCTGCGATAGTCGACCCAATGGTGATACTCGCTGCTGGTTAGCTAATCTCAGGTGGATAGGTGATAGGGCTAACTGAGGACTACCCATCTGTTCCCATGTCTTCTTGGTTAGGACGTTCACCTCTGATCCCAGGTCTAAGAAAACCTCATCCATTTCAAACTCACTGATCTGGGCTGTGAATTTCATTTCTCTTCCTGTCCTTGCATGTCTTGTAATATTATGGACAGCGCAGTGTGCACTGTCTGAGAGAGAGGGTTGCTGACACTGATCTATCATACGCTGTAGCTCACCAACAGCTTTATCATTTCTCAGGAGTTTCAAGCAGCTGTGTAGGAAGGCTTGTATACTTCCTGTCGGTTCGTCCTCGTCACATCTTCCGGATGTGGTAGCCTGCTGTGCCTGCTCAGGGCTATCGCTACAAGGTACTTGCTGTGGTACGCCCCTAGACGGTGGTACCTGTGGTCTTGTTAGTGTAGGTTCATCAAAGGAAGCCTTAGCTTCATGAAAGGTCTCCTTATTCTTCTATAGGTTGAGTGCAGTTGCTTTAGTAGGAGCTCTGCGCACCCACCCCTGACTCGTGTTCTGTCCGGTCTCCTGCGATGTGCCACTGGTGGAAGCACTGCTCTGAGTCACAATGTTAACTGTTGGTTCTGGTTCCTTTGGTTCAGCAGCAATAAGCTGGATGTTCTGGTGTGCAGCTAGTTTAGGATCTCTGATCTTAGCTATCAAGATGGGACACTCTTCTATGGTATGATCATAATATTTGCAGTAATTACAAGTAGTAGTGGCGTTCTGGCAGTCCCTAGCATAGTGTTCGACAATTCCACAATTGTAACAAGTGACTGGTCCACGACCTTGACCAAAACCTCCTCCTCGTGCGAAGCCTCCTCCATGGCCTCGTCCTCTGAATCCTCCTCCATGGCCTCCATACGTCTGAGCTGGCTGTGGTCCTGTTACTGGACCCTGTGTGTCTACTTGGACTCTGTACACATCCTGTGTTCTTTCTGACAGGAGATCATAAGCTCGGAAATCTTGTGGATCATGTCCGACGGATTTACAGAAGATAAAATAGATATTTTTAGGTGTCTGTACATACTTTTGAAGCAAAGGGCATTGCTGAGGTGGATGTCCTTGTGTTCTACATATTTCACACCATGGCCCTTGTTTTCTTGGCAAGGGGTTAGGATCCCATGATGCTAAGTATTCTGCGAAGACTGGACAGTTATCTTTACTGTGGCCCTGTGCTCTACACTTTATGCACCATATGTCTTGCATAACCTCTTTTCCTTTTTTAAGTTCGTGTATCTGTAATGTGAGGTTGGCCAACTGGGTCTGTAGAGTTGTCATTCCTGTACTGGTTTCTGCTAAAGGTGAAGCTTCTAGTTTCATTACCATTTCCAGCGCTTCATCTTGAGTAGTAAGTTTCTGCTGCATTAGTGGCATTCTGATATGAGGGAGCAGTGCTGCAATAAAATATTCTTTATGCTGCTCCGGCGCAAACTCAAAACTGACTTGGTCTATAAGAGCTTTGAATTTCTGGTCAAAGTCCCATACTGACTCTGATGGTAGCTGTTTAATATCCTTAAGCTCTGTGATGCACTGAGACTCAGACTTAGGTTTCTTAAACTCTTTAATCATGGCGTTCTTGACCTGGGCGAGCGTCTTGGGTAATGTAGTATACTTTATGTACCATGTCAAGGCTCTGTCTCTGAGTGTGGTAACCAACTGTACAAGTTTAAGGTTATCATCGTTGATTGTTTTAATGGTCCACATAGCTTCGCATAGGAACCAATGCTGTTCCGGGTCTTCTGCTCCTGTACCTTTAAAGGTAGGTAGCTTCATGTCGTCTCCCATTCTATTTCTCTGTGGTGGGTTCTGACTGACTGGAGTACTACCACTCAGCGGTGTTCATGAAGGTGCTGTAACGGGAGTAGGTACTGACTGTGAACTACTAGATGGAGTACCTACGGGATTATTCTGAGTCCCTGTCTGCTTCTGTGGAGTATAGGGGTGGTAAGGGATACCCCCCTCTAGTTCTTCCGTGGTACTAGGGCTCTGTTGTCTGATGCTGTCTGAACTGTCTTCAAATATAGGAGATCTAAAATCTACTTTATACTTCTTTCCACTACATGTTCGTCCAATGTCATCAAAATCACTTTCAAATTCTTGTGACATTACTAGCTTTACTTATTCATCTGAGACTAGATCCATTGTTCCTTTTTCATATAGCATCATCTTAAGGGACAAGTTTAGAGATCTTAGGTACTTACCATGATATCCTCTAAAGAAATATCATTCGGCTGCGCTGAAGCTCTTTCTCTGGTCGACTGCAAACTCTGTAACGTAGCCTTCTAGCACACTGGTAAGCCAGAAATCCACTGCTCTCGTAATCGGATTGTCAAGGTTCTGAATAGTCTGAATCAGCTCCGGTGTCCAGATGATGTTTCTTTTCTTCTTGAATGTGTTACTATCTGTCAACTTGGCTAACCAGTCGAAAATCTCGTTTCCGTAGGTTACAAAAAATATAGCGTGTATGTCTGAAGCGATATGCTTCTCTAGCCAGGCCTCTGTGCTTAGTATCAGACTCCTATTCTCTTTCTTGGCGAACTCCGTTAAGTCTGAACTCAGCCACTGGTGAAACTCTTCTCTCATAGGATGCCAACAGAACATCAACTCCCAGCCG
The DNA here is from genome assembly GCA_001517045.1 of Pseudotsuga menziesii. Classification (NCBI taxonomy): domain Eukaryota; kingdom Viridiplantae; phylum Streptophyta; class Pinopsida; order Pinales; family Pinaceae; genus Pseudotsuga; species Pseudotsuga menziesii. The sequence goes on from LPNX010156153.1 coordinate 276,861, forward strand.
TTCAAACCGGCAACGGAACCATTTGTTGATTGCATGGGCAGACCCGGGTTTACTATAATTAATCAACAACACCCCAAACTCACTGGCCCTTTCGGCAACAGACCGCGAAGCGATCTGAAGTCTCACCCGAAGTGAATCTAATGGGTTGGCCAAGACTCAAGTGTCTTGGACCTGGTTCTAAGCATCCTACTTCTTCCTTCTTACTCCTGCGCGCCACTAGATCAACCAGCTCTGCGCATCGCACATCCCCTTCTACTCGCAGCGCTTCTACCCGTGCGATGCTTACCCTGCGCAAGTCGCACGGTTTTCCTCCCGCGTCGCACAACTCCCACTTACTCACAATACTTCCAACCCTATCGCATCTCTGCACAACGCGGAACACCTAACCTCTCCCCAACGCTAAGCCCTTGGCTCGCAGTATCATGCACCACAGCTCCTCTGCCGGTGTGATATCGCCTCTCTGCGATATCCTACCGCTCCAACTTTGCGTTCTTAGCATTGAGTGTGCCGATGTGCGAAACTCTCCTTCTCAGAAGCTATATTGTGATTAAATGGTCATTTAGAGACAGACGTAAAGGAGTCTTTTAAACATCCTACTGAAGTACTTCAACTTATCTCTATCTTCTTGTATTATCATGAGCCGAACAATACATACATTTACTTACTGCAACTGACAGTACATGTATAATAACCAATAATCAACAAGCAAATACAATCACATTCATACAACACATAACACGCAGGTTTAACGTGGTTCACCCCCAGGCTGGGAGTTACGTCCACCAAACTGTGCTTCTATTATATATCTTGAGGGAAGTTAGCACAGTCTTTTGCTCTGCATATGCAGCGCGAGATCTCTTCTAGATCTCTGGTCTATCTCTATCTCTATGTTGCCTTTCTTTCAATATATCCTTCCCTCTCTGTTCTCTCTGCGGATGGTTACATACAGACTCAAATGACTCACAGACAAGCTAGGTGTCTGGATCGTTACAACGCCGTCTGTCTGACTGGTTCCTGAGTCTACAAAATTATCAACTGACCAACTAACTAACTGACTGATTAGCTAACCCCTTACAATACAAAAATGCAAGATTTTATAGGCGGCCCGAAGGTCTCGCCATTACAACACTGTGGGCCTGTCCCAACAGTAATCCCAAACCCTAAATAGTGACAGTCGGTCCTCTCTGTCCTTGAGGTAGCCGCTTCCCGTCACACCACAGCTCTCTGCAGTCTTCCATGCTTCCCGGTACTGACCATGGGTACTATGCACCGCTTCTCATTCTATCCTTTGCCTTCAATGTTTGAGCCTCGTTGCTCCTTCTTCTTTATGAGGGTCGTTGAGCCCTCCTGTCTTCCACCGCTGCCTTCAATGCAGTGGTTGAGCTTTCTTCTCTCGGCCGCTCGAGTACCGTTGCCTTCTTTGACTTTTCTATCCAAAAGTCCTGGTTTCTGGCTCTGCTCTCCAGCTGGAAACGTGCTACGTCGTCGTAGCTCTGCCCTGTCTTCCTCTCCACCAAAACTTTATCTCTCCACCAAAACTAGCAGCTTCTTCTGTAGCTGCGGGACCCTGCTCCAACAAGTGTTCGACCTCAACACATTTATTCACACTTGTTAGTTTGCACTCTAGTACCTTGATTCCCATTTTCATCATTGGTGGGTGATCTCGCGTCTGTTAATGGTATACATTAATGACCGGTAATCAGATGATGGACTACTATGTTCGACCTTGACACCTCTATTCGCATAGTAGGACATGTACTCGTAGTGGTTTGTGTAGAAGACTTTCTAGATTGGTGGCATCTCTTATATGCTACCTCCTTGATCGTGCCAGTGTTCATGAGATTTCAGCTCTCGTGACTTGATTCTAGTATATGTCAGACATTTCCAGCCACTATGGAGATCTTGATCTATTATATATCTTCACCCATTTTTTAGATCATGGTCCTTTGTATATCTTCATCATGGAGATTCTGATCTATGTATATTGTATGTGGCTATGACCACATATGTGACATCATGTATCATGCCTATTCATGGCCATTGTACTCTTATGTATCCGGCACTGCTATATGTACTTCCAGCTATATGCAGAGTTTTATTATTGTACTATACTGATTGGGTGGCTGGTCTTCCATTTGGGATCCTTCATCACTCCACTTCTAGGATGGACTTATAATGTATTTCAGCCATCGTATAACCCCTCTGATCTCATACATTAGGGGAAATATGTTATAGCAGATTTCACCACTCTAGGTGAATCACACATTGTATGTCCTTCCCCTATCCCACTGCAGACTCCTTACCCCCTATGGACCACTTTTTGTCCTTTGATGTTTCCTTGATCATCCCTAAAAACACATGAAAAATGATATACGCGATTTTTAACCCTATAAGCGCGTACATACACGGGTTTGACCCATATAACCGCGTACGTCGAGATGTGTGCATAATCCAAATCCTTTTGGAGTTTTCCTTGACATGGATCCAACTCATCTAACTCCTGGCCTTCCATATGCCTTGAGATCGCTCGGATTCAACCTTTCATTACCCCTTTGAAAAGCTATATAAGGAACCCCTTGGTACATTGAAGACATAAGAGAGAATTGAGAGCAACGAAATTATAGTCCATTGTTTCCATAACTTATGCTTGAGTCTGCATCCCTTTGTCCCTTGGAGCACTTTTGTGTTCTTCCCAAGATTACCTTTTGCTTGTGAGCTTGCTATTGAGAGATGGAGGATTGAAGTGGTGGAGGCCCAAGTGGGGGATTTAGTTTCTCCGATTCGCAGACATGCCGTCAGAGGTTGTATCTTATAATCTCTGATTTATATTAATAGAAATATATTTTCCTGTCCAATGATGTGTATTTGAATGAATATTTTATCCATGGGATCATGTCAAATGCTTTTACATTATTGATTATATATGCTAGAATAGATCTAACACCATGATATATAGAATGCTTGTATTGTTTACTTGTTGTTGAGGAAGTAATATAGAAATTCAAGATTAAGATTGGAAAGCTCAACGGGGATCTGCTTCAACCGTCTGGAATAAGGTACGAGGTCTGATCCTTTAGTGTTAGACATTTAATTTCTATTGCATATTGGAAAGGATTGATTTCTGGAGTCAAGTTGTCTGTTGTGGTACCCCAAGCCATAGGAATTTCTCTTTGTAACAGTGAGTTGTCAACGATATGGGAAAACATGCTAATCCTAGAAAATGGATAAAAACTGATGGAGGATGGGTTGGAAACAAAAGCTGTCAGTTTCCTAGTTGACTAGCTTTTATCTTATCCATAGAAAAATAGGAAAAGCAGAAAAAGCATAATAAAGAAGAATCTGTTGTAAAGCCCTGTATACTAATTCTGGATGGTCAAAAGGTGGTCAATACCAACCTAGAATTAGAAATAAATCATTCCTAGGATATAGATGGCATGTATTGACTTTAAGGTGCAAGTGGATGCCAACTAATTAAGCTAGTGGATGAATAATTAATCAAATAATGATTAATTATTTTATCCTAAGTTATGAGTGGGTTTAATATATTCCAACACTATGTCTGAGGTAGGTTCTGAGTCTGAGTCTGTGATGGGACCTGGTTCTACATTATTGACTCATTCTGTACTTGGAATGTAGGCTAATTCTGATTATGCACATTCTGTAACTGAGGAATTTATCCTTCCTACCATTTTGTAATCAATTGAGAAAAAATTTCAACATTATGATCACTGGCTGCACAGTATGTGCACTATGCATGAGGGCACTCCCTTTGGTAATTCCCAAATACCCCACAAGTGTAATACTGGATTGATTCATGACCTCATCCTCCTCTATGGCCAATGCCTCCTCGTCGACCTATGAACCCTTCACAGAATCCTCCTCGGACTCCTCCTTGCTAAAACTGTGGTTGGGCCATTTGTTGCCGTAGTGGGTTAGGTTGCTATTGGACATAGTGTGTGGCTTGAACATATTGTGGTTGATTATACTATAGTCGCAGTGCCTGCTTATACTATGGTTGTACCACCATTTGCGTTTGTGGTGTGAACTACAGTTGTGCTATAAAATGTTGTTGTGGTTGCACAGGGACAAACTGCAATGGAGGTGGTGGTGTATATGGTACTTGTGTTGTTGGTTGTACTACTTGCGGCTGTGGTTGCACTGTCTAGGGGTCCTCCCCTTTCACAAAGTATGAATCATACGCCTTTCCTAGATCAAATCATAAGCATGGCAGTTTTTGTTGTCATGGCCAACTGACCAAAAAAATGTACAGTACAAACTTTCTTCTTTGGTAACCATCTTCTACATGTAATCACAGTTCTCGTGTTGATTCCCATAGACCTGACATATGTGACACCATGGTGCACTGGCACCACTCAACGGATTAGGGGATCCTGACAGCAAATAATTCCAAAATGTCGAGCAAGTGTCCTTGGTATATATGCTTGCATGGAAACGGGTACACCAAAGATCATCGTGATCTTCCTTGGCTTTTTTGATGTCTTGAAATTGCAACATCAAATTAGCCAACTCCGCCTAAATCTAATTCATTCCAACAGTGGTTTCCCCTACCAGCAATGCCTCCAACTTCATCACGGTCTCTAGAGCCTCGCTCTGCGTCCCAATCTTTTGTTGCATTAATGGTTGTCAGATATTAGGGATAAGCGTCGCAATAAACCATTCTTTATGCTGAATGTCGCTCATTTGAAAACTGACCCAAGCCATCAATGTATTAAATCGCTAATCAAAATCCCAACTCATTTCATTGGGAAATTGTTTGATCTCTTTTAATTCAATAATGTACTAAGCTTTGGACTTTGGCTTCTTAAATTCCTCGAATATCCATGTTATGATCTTGTCCAATGTTTTTGTAGAACCCCCCTGAGGCACCCGTGTGAATCTCATAAACCATTCCAATGCATGGCCCCTCAGAGTGGTGGCTAGCTGAATTTTCATGACATCATCATCAATAGTTTGTTGAGCAGTCCAGATCGCTTCACATAAGAACCAGTACTGCTCTGGATCGTCGATGCCATTTCCATTTAATATCGACAACTTCATTTCATCTCTTACCATTCTGTACCTTCTTCCTCCTGTTGGTGCTCTATTACTAGATTGTTGCTGACATGTCGGGAAAGTAATTGTAAAATGCATGTTCCTTCCTTGTGGTGGAGTAGTGCACGGAGGAGTAAGCACGTTACTGTTGGGGTTCGATCCTATCATTCTTTCGGGTGTAGCCTGGGCTTGTATTTCCTTGTCGTCACAAAAAGGTTGCTTCATCCCATGTGTTTGTTCTTCACGGTATCACACTTCGACTTTAGCATGACCTTCTCCCATCCTCTGCCTCTTTTCTCAAAACCTTTCTCCTCCCCTCATACAACAACTTGTTTCTTTGGCAACCTTTACATTCTCATCATAACTCATGCCCATATACCCCTTACTTCCTTAAGAATTTCTCCCCTTTCTGCCGCAGTTCCTACATCCCCCACGCACCAGACTTCCACTACTCTTGGTCCATCTTTAGGATACCCTTTTCACAGACTAGTTGCTTAATCGACAGTTGTAGTGACAATAAGAATTTTCCTCGAGGTCCACTAAAAAACTCCCTTTCTGCTTCGCTAAAATATTTATTAGTATCAATGGAAAAATCAGTGATGTATCCTTCTAAGATACTATCCAACCATACCTTGACTGCCCATGATGCCTTATTACTGGTTTCGTGCAGCTCCTGGATCAATTCTGGGGTCCAGGATGTCGGTTCTCCTCCTTGAAAGTTTGTATTTTTCTTAGCGAAATTTTCCAGCCATTGTTGGTTACTTAGGGCAGACCCGGGTTCTTATACTATTATCTTTACCAACAAAAAGACCCACAGTGTTGGCCCTTTCGGAAACAACCTGCGAACAGGTTGCAGTCTCACCCGAAACAGCTATGGGGTGCCGTAGAATCAGGTTTCTGCAAGAAAAAGAGGGGTATTATTGTACCTTTAGCCTTAAAAAATATTAATCGTACAACACAGAGCTTCGACAGTCACTTAATTAGCTTCACAGTTTAGATAAACAGACAGTTACTGGCTTAACCCTTAACTTGGAATTCACAGCGAAGTTAATACTTAACAATATATCTTACTTATCAGTCACCTACTTATCAAATGCATAAAACAAAGCAGCACAAAAACAAAAAGAAACAACCACAACACAAGATGTACGTGGTTCACCCCCAGTGTAGGGGCTACGTCCACAGAACTACATTTTATTCAACTCTTTACAAACAACAGTTCTGATCTGCTCACTCAACTGCAAATCTCTGTGCACTCAGCTGCAGGTCTTCTCAATAATCCCAAAATTGTACAATTAGCTGCAGAACCTTTCTCCGATCTACGCACTCAGCTGCAAATCCTTTCTTACAAAAACCCTATGCGCACTCAGCTACAGATGTCGTCCACGCACACAGCTGGGACTTATCCTTAACAAAACCCTCTGCGCACTCAGCTGTAGAGGTCGTCCACGCACACAATTGGGACTTAACCTTAAACCCAAAATAGGCCTTATCTTCTTCGCATCAAATTATCATCATCCAAGAACCTTCGAAAAAGCTCTTTTCTCCTTTACATAAGTGCCTATTTATACAAGTGCACTATTACAATACCACGTGTTTAAACCATGGGCTTAAAAAACATGCATTCAAACCATGGGTTATTTACAAAAAGAGGGGCTTCGACCCAACCCTAAAACTCCTAAGACTATTTTGGACCGCAACTCCACTTACAAGCTTCAAACCAAAACTGCGGAGTTTCCAAAATTAAGGATCTTTAAGGTCCGCACCCCAACAGGCCCCTAAGACTCACCAGTGTCCCGTCCCGAGGCACTCTGCTGCTTTTCCGGAGGGAGAATATTGTGGGCAAAGATAGTGAACTGCTTGTTGAGGCTGTGCATGATATCTCCAGATGATTTCTCCTTCTCCACGATCTCCTGCAATGTTGTTGATGATGCTTCGCTGGCCTTTTTCTGTGCGAATGCATCATATTCCTTCAAAACTTTGAGCTGGCTGTCTACAGCAGTGCTCAGTTCCAATGCCTCATTAATGAGAGGCTGCATAGAGTTCACCAACAGTGCTTCTTTCCTTCTATAAGACTCAATTTCTTGTTGGAGCTCATTGCTCTGCTTCACCTTAAGCATCTTCTGCATGGGAGGCAATGTCTTGATCTCTGCTTTGACGGCATCCAACTCTGTTTGTCTGTTGTAAAGGAAAGTATCCTATGGCTAGGGTTTAAGAGGCCATCAACATACTAGGGTTGAAAGAGAGACGCACAATGTTCAGCAAGCATATATAAGCAAGATGAGAGATGAGAAAGGTCCACACCTGACTAACTGAAGGCTGGTCCAAGCTTTCTCTTCAATCATCGTCTTGCTCCTCTCACTCCAAGAGACCTGCAAAACAAGTTATACCTTCCTTAAACCATTATGACTACATATAAGACAATGATAATCAAACAAATATGAACTAATGATATGAATAACATCATCATATGATCAGAAACAGAGATTCAATCACACATTGAACAATGATTTGGGAAGAATAAGGACATCACATCTTTATTAATCTTGAAAACAAGTACAAGTACACCTTCTCTTCAAGTTTGGCACCTCACGAAACCTTGATCTGGTTCTGCTGCTTCTCTTCTCCAAAGAACTCAGCCTCCAAGCTCTGCAACACAAGGGGAAGACCTCCAGGGCAAAGGTGTGGGAAAAGAGAGTCCCGATTCCTCCAGCATAACAATGCATAAATTCCAGTCCCCCTCTCATGGCCTTTTCTACCTCTATTTATATGGGTGAAATAAGGTAGTTTCGCAGGTTGAAGAGGTTACAGCAGTTAAAGAAATTAAGTTAAATGACTTAACTAATTTCCAATTAACACGTGTTTTAATATTTAAATGCTAAGAGACACATTCACGGGTGTGTAGTAGAACAACCCGCGAATGATTCGTGACTATGTATAAGGGCAACCCACGAATACATAGATTCGCGACTTGCTACGAAGGAGACTCGCGAATGACTCACGAGTTGTATAGAAAGATAGTCGCGGATACCTCCTAACATGGCAAACATGGCAAAGTAACTAGCTGGATAGAGGCAGAATGTATTTCATAATAAGACAAGCTATAGTGTTCTGGGAAAACCTTAATCCATACATGTCCTTTTGTGTGCCAACATGAGGAATGTCGGCACTCGGACGGAGAGGTGCCATTCTGGTGTATAACAGATGCCCCCTAATGTGTGATTTTAGAGGGGAATACGATAGCCGAAATACATTATAAAGGAAAAACTGAGTATGGAGAGAGCAGAGAATCCAAGATCGAAAGGCTCGAGTGAAGGTACATGTAAGAGAGATAAATGTCAGAAAAACTGATCCCTGAAACATACACGTCCATATGCAAAACATTGCCATAAAGATAGGCGGATCCAACATATGTATAACTGATGAAACTATCATGGTCGCTCAATATGCAAAAAGGAACCATATCAAATCTAAAGGAGCCATGGCCACAAATGAACAAGGTGGATCCATGCTCAACAATCGATCATAGCCACAAAAATACAAGGTGAAGCTATGTCTCAGCAAAAGTTCATATAAAGATAACAAGGTCTTGTGCAACTTGGGCAATAGCAAAAGATGACGATGCTACTATCAGCCCAAGGTCTTCAATCCAAACCGCCCAAAAAAGGTATGAATCCTAACCATGCGAATAAAGGAGTTGAAGTTGAACATGGAGGAAACTGTTTGATTACCGGTCAATAATGAGAATCGTTAACAAATGCGAGGGAAACCACCATTAATGAAAATGGTCCCCAAGGTACCTAGTACATTCTAACAAGTGTGATTACAAGGACTTGAAGTCGAACACTTGAAGAATCCATCGAGTAGGAGACATTAAGGTATCCCCACTACCCAATAGCGAGGGAAATTGCCATTGAGGACAACAATTCCCAAGGTACTGTCATAAAACTCTAAATCTCGTCCCCAGAGCAAGATGTATTGCAGTCGATAGGAAGAGATCCGTTGGAAGGAAGGCATTAAGGCATCCTTCATCATCCAACACGAGGTAAGTCAAAGACTAATTGGATCTGGAATTGGTACTGAATTTCACGACAAGGACACTGAGGACATGATGTAATGAACTGATACCAGGGAATGGCTGACACAAAAAGTCAAGGAAACTTCAGAATGGCCGACAAAGGTTTAATCCTTTAATAGTGAGCACGACACAAAAAGTGACTTAGGCAGCTTTTGACACAAAAGGACCAACGAAACAAATCTACAATGTAGGAGACATTGACAGATTCCCCATATAATTGGAAAAAATACCAACTGGAGGAGTAAGAAACTCTGAATCAGGATAAGGTCAAAATACTAGGACCCAACTGTTGATAGACTCAAAACTGGTGCTTTGTTCAAGGAAACAAGACTTGCTGCCATGATGTAAAAATACATGGAAATAAACCTTCCCCTTCCCCTCTTTCTTATAAAGGTTTAATGAGTCCAAGAAAGAAAACTCGGGACCATCTTCATTTTTTGACAAGCTCGAAGAAAAGAAAGAAGAATGCTTGATAAGGCACTAATTCGTGGATTTTACGAGCCTGAAATAGTACATGCTCGACGGTGTTTTCATAGTTTAGAGAGTCTGAAAACTCTAAAGAAGACTCCAGGGGGGTCCTTTTTCATACAATTTAGTCTCCTAAGGCCGAAAAATTATAAAACAAACCAAAGAAGAACTCTCTTAACTTCCGAAGAAGAAAAGGTGCACCTTTTTCGTAATTAGTCAGGAAGGTCTGAAAAAGGTTAAATTACCACCTACCCAACGCTCCTTCAAAAGCAGCATATAACCTGAGTTTTACGAGTGTGAAGGAAGGCAAGATCACTTGGAAAGATCCATTTGATTACGAGAAATGGGGCTTACAACAATAAACTCTATTCTTTTTTCTTTAGGGTTTAACGAGCATGACAAAGACATAAAGTACACTCGGAATCTTTTTCATGTTTTGGTCCAGAGCACGAAAAAGAGAAAACTAAGCTCATACCGGGGGTTCCTTTTCCGTAAGTTTAGTCCCTCAGGTCCGGAAAAGTGATAAAACTATACCTAATAATACTCTTCTCAATTCAAAAGAAAAGAGAGTGTTCCTTTCTCGTATTATTCCACATGGTCCGAGAAAGAGATAACCTACCACCAATGTGGATGCCCATTCACGTATTCTTAACGAGCCTGAATGGACAAGTTTACTCGGCAGTCAAGTCTATTTTTGAGGAGTCAGACTTGGGCCTAAAGAAACTCAAAATATTTCCCGTGAAGTTTTAACGAGTCTGGAAAATTCAACTCGTGGCCTCCTTACTGTTTTTAACGAGCTCGAAGGAGAACAGAAAGAATGCTCTAAATGCGAGGAGACGAGTGTCATAAGCAGGAGAAACTAGTTCCAAGCGTAAGGAATAGACCTATGCATAATGCAAGGAAAATGAGCAAGATAAGGACACTCGGGGAAAGTCTCCTCAAGGTAAAGGGTGTCAAGTTGCAAAGGCAAAATGATACAAGGCTTGGCGATGATGAGAACAAAGATGAGGGCTTATACAACAAGCAAAAAGCATGGAAGCCGGCATCAGGATCATAAGCGCGAGCAAGGTACATGCAAATGCAATTACGACTTGAACAACAAGGTGAGGCCAATAAACAGTTGTGAATCCAACTAAGAATCCTGTCTCCAAGAGACAACAACATCAGGATCATATTCAAAAGAAACGATCCGATGCGGGTCACTTTGGCAGAAACACATGTGACGTTGCTATCTTCTATAAAAGGGAAAGTCCAGGCAGAATCAACCGAAGAATATTATATAGCACCAAGGATCGAGGGTTTATAATCAGTAAGATCAACCTCAGAAGGAGAGAAAAAATCAACAAGGGAGATAGAGTCTACAGGAACAAACTCAGTATCACAGGAGTTGAAAAATTCATAAGAAAAATCAAACTCGTCAGGATCACTGACTTGCTGTTCAGAGGGAGAGTCAAAAGACTCAACAAAACCAACACAAGAAGAAATTTCAGGCTTACTAGGCAAATCATGGTTAGACTTAGTCACAACTGAAATAACATCCAAAAGAAGATCAGACTATATTAAAGACTCTAGGAAGACTTCATCCGAAGGAAGGAGATCATCCGAGATAGGACACATGTCTAAACTTTCAAATGGATTGATAGAGTGGAAAGAAGGCTCTACAGTTAGCATAGGATGACTCACCCGGTCAATTGCTGGGACCAAGTCCCAAGAAGGTAAGCATGAAAACAGAGGCTGCTTCTCAGTAGCAATTGAACACAAAGGACAAGAGGCCACATAGTTCACCTGTGGTGGGTTAGTGTCTACAGAAACACTGGGAACCAATAAAGGAAAGACTTGGTCTCTGGTTGGGTCAGGAGAAGGATCAAGAAAATCCAACTGATTGATAGTGACAATTTCTTCACCATGATTAAAGTACATCACATGAAAGAATTTTGACACCACAGCTTGCATGGCATAGACATAATCATGTCCAAGGAGCATATTGAAGTCCAAGGGGTCTTCTATCACCATGAAGTCAACTAAGACGGTCT
>LPNX010156212.1:5859-17080 GCA_001517045.1 Pseudotsuga menziesii
GGATTTTAGACTTGTGAGTTGGCTTTCTTCGTTGTTCGTGTTGGCATTATGGCATTGGTTTAACTCTGTCAGTTTAGTTTGTGACTTGGCACTCCACATGTGGCCTCAGTGTTGGCCAAGGGATCGAGGGAGTAGCCCTCGATCCCGCCCTTTTCTCCAACCATATCTCCTTTCAACTTCAAATAAAAGTTGTACACTATGCATTATAAGAACTACTTGTGGGACACATGGTTATCTAGATTCGATGAAGGCATTGGTGGAGGTTGAGGTCGTGGGTTCGATCCCCATGCCCTCCATAATTTTTGTTGATAGGTACAATTAAACAACTAATAGGGATGCCACTTGGAAGGCCCTGATTGGTCCAATTTATCATTGCTAAGTCACCTTCTCGACCATGTTGCAACTTGCCATTGGTCCATTTTTTACCCATTTACCTTTTTTTTCCTTTTAAAACCCTTTTGTCGAAATTTCAAAACCTGATAACTTTCATGTCTAGAGGCTATTTCACACGAAAAAAAATGTTGTTGGAAATATCTTGATGATCTTTTCGCATCTGTAAGATTTAATTCACCTTTTAAATACTTTCATCCTAATCAAACGTTGAGATCCTCCTGGATCAAACCTTCCCACTAGAAATATTTTGGGCCACCAAAAGCATGAAATCATTCAAAAAATAGGTGAGGGTACAACTCCCTCACTCTTTCGGTCTCTAGCCACTGTGCTTTTCTTGGATGCGTTCCTTTCATCCCAACACAAAGAAAATCCATGTCACCTCTTTGTGGAGATCTGACCTTCTTATCAAGTAAACCATCTTCCTGAAGTTCATTGAGATATTCAGGAGAAATCTCGTCAACATAACGTACTTGAACCTGTACATCTTGGTCCACAATCATAGGAGGCTCATATAATTTCAAGTTTTCCACATTAACAATGGAATACATTTGCATAAGGAAATTCTAACCGAAAAGCATTATTAGCAATTTTATCCAAAATTGTAAAAGGTACATACCTGATAGGATTCAACATTCTACCTTCACCTTGGAGTCCATATTTAGTGATATGAAGCCATACTCGATCACCAATTTGGAAATGATGATCTACCTGAAGCTTGTCATGTCGTTCTTTATACTTGGCCTGGCTTGATTCTAACTATTCCTGCATTGTTTGATGAATCAACTGGATCTGTTGAATAAACTTCTGAGCTTTATCTACATAAACTTGTCCATATTCCACTGAATCTTTCCCAAAAACAAATTCTAAGGGATACTTTGGAAAATACCCAAAAACGTGTCTCAAATGGAGACTTATGTTTCCACTTCTTTGCACTTAGTACTAATGCATACAACTCTTTGTCATAGGTAGGATAGTTCATTATTGTTTTAGAGAAGGTTTCATAATGATAGCATATTGGTTTCTTATGTTTCATTAAGGTTGGCCCCATGGCATAACCACTAGCATCAGTTTCTATCTCAAATGGTTGTTGTAGATCCAACAGTGCAAGTATTGGAGTTGTGTTGGTATTTTCTTTCAGTGTACCAAAGCATTTTTGTTCCTTGTCTTCCCATTGAAATACTTTGTTCATGCTTGTCAAAGCATGTAAAGGAGAAGCTATGAAGGAGAATTTCACAACAAACTTCCTCTAGTATTGGGATGCTACCAAAAGGAATCTTACATCAGTTACATTATTTGGCTTAGGCCAATTTACAATGACCTACACTTTAGAGGGATCCATATTCATTTCACCACCCCCTACAATGTAACCTAGATAAACTAAAGATGTCTTTCCAAACTCACATTTGGGCATCTTTAAGTACAATTTTTCCCTTACAAGTACATCCAATACCTGTTTTACATGTCTGACATGCTCTTCCCAAGTACGACTAAAAATCAAAATATCAACTAAGTAGATTATGATGAAGTCATCAATGAAATGACTAAACACATCATTTATCACCCTCATAAATGTTGCGGGCCCATTACAAAGCCCAAAGGGCATTAACATCCATTCATACAATCCCATCTTAGTTTTGAAAGCATTCTTCCAAATATCATTGTCATGAATATGGATTTGATGATAGCCACTTTGTAAGTCTAACTTAGTGAAAAATATTGCATTCTTAAGCTAATCCAAAAGATCATAAATTTGAGGAAGAGGATACTTGTTCTTAATTGTGATTTTGTTCAATTCCCTGTAATCAACACACATACGCCATATGCCATCCTTTGGCACCAAAACAATCGATGAACCACACCGAGAAGAACTTGGTCGATTGTCCCCTTTCTCAAGCGATTCCTAAACCTACTTATTTATCTCTGCATTCTCAATTAACATGTTATACAACTTGACGAGAACTTTATACTCAAAACGAGAACTCTATCCATAAAAACTCCTATTTTGTGAAAAAAAACACCTCCAAATCAAAAAGTGGTGCTACCAGTAGCACCACGTTCTTTTTTGGGATAAAAAAGTGGACATAGACAAAAACAATCCTTCTTGTTATTTACAATAACCTTAAAACCAAGCCCCAAATTGAAAATTGATGCTGCATGCAGCACAATATTTCAAAAAAAAACATAATTATATCATTTTTTTTAGACTGTAATAGGGGGAAGATTAATTATAGACTGGTGAAGAAGCCACCGGGTGCTGTAATACATTATAAAAGATCTGAGAAGATCATGATCAGATTGAAATCTCGTGAAGTCCACAGTGACTTGCTAAGCCCAAGGAATGGGAAACTGAAGGTAACATAACAGCAAGAAGTTATAAGGGAGCTGAACTACATCAAAACTGGCCTATAGTTCATGAGAAGCTTGAAAATCTCATGAGGGCCACTGAAGCCTGCTAAGCCGCAAGGCTAAAAAACTGAAGCTAACGAAACCAGCAAATAGAAATAAGAGAGAGAATGGAGGAGCTTAGGACTAATTGGAGTTGAACTTCTCCATGATCTTGTTGACTGCAGTCTCCAGCGCAGTGATTCGATTCCCAAAGTTGCCTGTGACATTGGCAGCGTCTTTGAAATGAGAGAAGACCACATCTTGATAGTATTTCATCTCTCCTTTGGAGTCCTTGAGGGTGTGCTTGAGAGAACGCAGCTCAGTGGAGAAATTCTTCCAATGCTTGAGATCTTCTTCAGCATTGGAATTGATCGAATTCCCATGTTCATCAGTCTTTAGTTTAAGAGCATCTAGGGACTGTTGGATGTCTACAAGTTTTTCTTCCACTATCTGTGGATTGGAGGACGACCCTACTGAAGCCATGAGACCGATCTGGCGGGCGTGATGAGCTGGGCAGGTGCTAGAAATCGGTGGAATGCTGTCTCCAGAATCTGCAGAACTCAGAGCGCTTAATGGAAGAGCTTGGGATGTTCTGAAATGGGATTGAGAGGCCCGTAATAAGGAGGAGAGTGAACACGAGAAGGGGATGGAGGAGATTTGGAGTACATCAGAATCTCCAAATCACTCAATTCTGAACCAAGGACGAGATTTAAGGTGCAAGAAAATCGAATATGTCACCCACGCCGATCCTGAAAAGAGCCTGAAACCCATGCTTGTCCTGAAGAGAATCTCTGACATAGTAGATTTAGGGAATATTGCAGAGGGAATCTCTGTCATTTACAATCTTTACATTTCTGTCCAGCCTTGCGGCCTTGTTGGCTTCCATGTCCGCTTGATCATTAAGTCCACGCAGGATGTGGAAGAACCTGATTTTATTGAACTTTGAGGCTAACAGGAGGATTTTTTTAAACATAGAGATTAAGAAAATATTGGAAGGCAGTTTTTTGGATCTCAGGGCTTGTATGGTTAGTTTCAAATCTCCGAACACCACCAGAGATTTTAAGCTTCTCTCATGGGCTTGCTTGAGGCCTTGCCAAAGTGCCAGCGCCTCTGCCTTGTTGTTGGTCATTGCACCTAACCCCCAAGCATAGGTGGCTAAGACAGATTTCTCGTCCGAAAGGAGGACCCCTCCTCCTATTGCTAGCCCTAGATTGCCTTTTGAGGCTCCATTAAAAAATAGGGTGCTTTCTTTTAATTTAGATCTCCACAGTAGGAATTCATTTTCTTCGAGGCGGATTTCCCAATTGGCCAGTTTTGAGATGGGTGCATTGGGAATAGGCTCAGGATGCTGGAACTGCTCCTGCCATCTTCTCTCTTGGGGATCCAAGTCTCTGGCATTCTTAAGCTTGCTCTTTGCTGCCGATAGCTCCCCCAGGAGGGCTTTGCACTGGATAGAGATCTTGATGCTTGACTTTTCTTCATCCTTGAAGATTCGGCTATTACGCTCCAGCCAGATCTTCCAGCAAATAGCTTTGAGGGCCCATATCCAGATCGACTTAAGAAGGTCTTTTTTGTGGAGATCAAAGGGAGAGCTGGTGGCCCAGGTTGCAAACAGGTCAGGAATGTTTTGGGGTATAGAGAGCTCCTCAAGGTTTAGGAGGAGGACTTCCATCTAGATTGCTTGGGAGAAGGGACAAGAAATCAGGAGATGATTCATTGTCTCTTCCTCGAAACAGCAAAGAGGACATCTTGACGGGCCCTCCATGCCTCTATTTTTTAAGTTATCCCCTGTCAGGATGCTTTTATGAGTAGCAGTCCAGCAGAAGAAATAGATCTTGGGCACGAAAGGGTAGTTCCAGATGAAGTTCCATCTTGTTGGATTGGGCGCAGCGTGAGGCGAGGAGAGGAAGTCTCTGTATCCTTCGGCAGCTGTGTAATCCCTGAGCGATGGCCCCACCCTCTTTTGTCTTGACTGTTCTTTGCTGAAGGCGTTTTCCCTTGAAGGTGCTGAATTAAGTAATCCTTTTCATCTTTTAGCCAGTGGGGGAGATTGTCGAAATGCCAGTCCTTCCAAATGCAGTCTCCATCTTCTTCCCAGCTTGAGATGTCCCAAAGAGTAATTATGTTGTTGTGATGAGCCCAGTCCATAATGTTCCTTATCCCTGGATTTTTTCCTAGAGGTTGATCTCCCATGATGGAGTCCTCCCACAACTTTATTTTCTTTCCATTTCCAGGAATCCAATGGAGATTGGGTTGGAAGAGAGGAAGGACTTTGAGACAAAGCTTGTAGATGGGAGAGCCTTTCTTACGAGGGGTTGGGTTATCCAGACATCGAAGCCTTTCCCTTGTGAAGTATTTCCTTCTGAGAACTTTGTTGCTCCAACTGTCTTTTCCAGCAACCAGGTTCCACAAAGTTTTGGCCCCCATGGCCAAGTTTTGTCTTGCCAGATCCCTTACTTGAAGGCCTCCTTCCTTATAAGGCAGTTGGATTTTATTCCAGCTAACCAAATGAATTCGATGGAGGTTCCCTTTGCCTCCTTCCCAAAGGAATTTCCTAATCAGCGTCTCCATTTTTTTTAAGATAGAGATCGGAGCGAGCAGAATGGAGTTTTGATAGATTGGAATGCTCATGAGCACAGATTTGAGCAGCACTGTTTTGCCTGCTGGGTTTACCCAATTGGAGCCCCAATTTTGGATTCTATTTTAAATTTGTCAATGATGGGAGTCCACTGAGGTGCTCTCGAGCCCTTCTTAAAGATAGGAGCGCCTAAGTAGGTGAAGGAGTCCCAATCGTGGACAGCTTCCATGCCAAGTGTTCTGGCTATCTCCCCTAGCTCATTTACTGAGCAATTCCAGCCATATATCTTACTCTTCTGAAAGTTGATTTTACTTCCTGAGATCAGTTTGTAAACTTCAAGCTCTTTCTTAAATTGGTTTGCCAAGTGGATGCTAGCTCCACCTAAAAGGATCGTGTCATCCGCGAACTGAGCATGGTTGATGTTTTTTAACTTTGGGGCCAGCCGGAGACCTGAGAGGAGATTCTGCTGCTTGCTAGAAATTAACTGAAAGCTTAGGACAAAAGCTTGAATTGCATAGAGGAGGGGCGATAGGGGACAGCCTTGCCGGAGCCCTCTGGACGCTTGGAAAAAATCAGTGGATCTGCCATTTACTAGAGGGGCTATCCACGGGGAGCTGATACAGCCATGCACCCAGTTTATAAAGTGCGCAGAGAAACCAAGTTTCTTCATGACTGAGAAGAGGAAGTCATGTCTAACCCTGTCGAAGGCATTGGCTAGATCCAACTTTATCACCATTCCTTCTTCTTTATTCTGGAAGCTAGAATGAATAGCCTCTTGTACAAGGAGGATATTGTCTTGAATCTTCCGCCCTTTAATGAACCCCCCTTGGTTCTCCGGGATGACTTTGGGGAGGATTTTTTTAAGTCTATTGGCAATAATTTTGGTTATAATCTTGTAGCTTAGGTTGCAAAGGGAGATTGGCCGGAATCTGTTGAAAGAAGTGGCTCCCTTTTCTTTCGGGATTAAAGTGATGAAAGCGTAATTGGTGCTTCCTCCAATCTTGCAGGTGATTTGAGAATGCCTTACCATCCTTAGCAGGTCCAATTTAATAATGTCCCAACAACTAATGTAGAAATTGGCAGTAAAACCGTCAGGGCCAGGTGCGATGTCAGGCTTCATTTTGAACAAGGCTCGTTTTAGTTCTTTTAAGGAGACGGGGGCAGAAAGGAGGAGGTTATCAGCCTCTTGGATCAGGGTAGGAATGAGATCGAAAGGGTGGTCCATAAGATTTAAAGGGGCGTCCTCAGGAGCAGAAAAGAGATCTTTGAAGGTGAGGAAGGCTGCTTTCTTTATTTCTTCATGGTCTTTTATCAGGGAGCCTTGGAAGTTGATTTCATTTACTACTTTGAAGCTTTTGCGGACTTCAGCTTGTTTGCGGAAATAGTTTGTGTTTTTATCCCCGCTTTCTAGCCACAAGCTTCTAGACTTTTGACGCCAGAATTCTTCTTCGACCCTACAAGCTTTAAAATAGGATTTTTGAAGCTCTGATTCTTTGGAGAGAGTGCTGTTGGTGATGGGCAGAGTGTCCATCTCATGCTGGTGGCTTTCAAGGGATTTTTGTGCTGCGATTCTGATAGAGGTAGGAGAGGATAAGAGCTTAGCCCAGTTCTTTAGATCGAATTTGAGCCTTTTTAGTTTTTGTTCCCAGGAGAAGGAGGGGGACCCAGGGATCGGGGTGGACCAAGAATCCGAGATTACTTGCTGGAAGTTCTCTTGATGCAACTAAAGAGGGCTAAAGCGGAAAGGGATGGGGCCAAGAGAGGAATCAGAGAAGAGGTCTAGCAAGATCGGTCTATGGTCCGAGGTGCAGTTGGGGAGGATTTTAGAAGAGGCCAGCAAACCAGAGGTAAGGAATTCAGAGTGGATGAGGAATCTATCGAGGTGAGCTGCTATGTGACCGGGACCCAGTCTTTTGTTGGACCAGGTAAACTTCCCTGAGGGGGACTTAATAGCCATCAGATCCCAATGGAGGATTTAAATGTCCTCTACCCATTCTCTGGTTTGATCCCTTACTATGGAGCCTCCTTTCTTCTCTTCAGTGGCCAACGTGACGTTGAGATCTCCGGTGATGATGATGTTTCTTGGACTGTGCTGTCTCAGAAACATATCAAGGGAGTCCCAGCAGCTGCGTTTTTTAGAAAATAGATTAGGAACATACATATTAAAGAGACTTACTTGCTGACCGGAGTCCCGATGGAGAAGACTTGTGAAGATCCAGTGATCGCTGCGTTCCTCATTGATCAAATCATATTTGGTAGAATCCTAGAACGTGGCTATTCCTCCTGAGGCCCCTTTTGAGCTTATTGCTATCCCAGGGCCCTTTTTCCAGAAGGCGTGACCAGCTTGGTAGAGGATTGAATCCTCCATTTTTGTCTCCTGAATTAACAGAATGTCCGGCTTGTTTATTCTGATGATGTCTTTCAGAGCTTCTTCTTTTGGTTTGGAGCCTAAACCTCTGCAGTTCCAGGAGATGTATCACATTTAAGCTTTTTTAGGTGAGGAGGCCCCCTTGGCGGGTTGGCCTTGTTTGGATCTTGTACTAATCATGTTTGGCAGGGTTTTTTGAGTGCCTTTGGCTACATCTAGGTAGGACTTCTCTTCTCGATGCTTTTTTTTAATTTTCTTCCCCTTGTGGGTTTAGGAGGCGTTGCAAGTGAGCTGCTAGATTTCGAGGCTCCATCATCAGTGAAACCCCCTTGGTCGGAGTCTAGATTAGACAAATCCTCCTCCTGGCTGGTACCTTTCGAGATTTCTCCCAGAGGGATGGTGGGAGGGATATCATCAGACATTACAGGCGGTAGATCTAGGACTGGTTGCTGAGGGATATCACCAGGGGCTGTGGGTTCTGCCGAAATCGATCTAGCAGCATCTCTTTCTTCTCCGTTTGTTCCTTCAGTTGCCATGGGTTGCTTTGAGTTAGGCGGCTGAGAGGGATTGGCTGGTGTGATCCTTCCTTCTGTGGTCGCCTCCTTACTGCTTGAAGCTTGCAGCCCGGAACCTGGCCTTTTCTCTTGATTTTTTGGGGCTGCTTTTCCTTTTTTGGGTTTTTTCCATCCTTTTGTTTCGTCCCTGTTCTGATTTTTAGGACAGTTTCTTTGGAAGTGGTCGTGCTCATGGCAGAGTCTGCATTTGAAGGGCAGCTGCTCGTAGTCCAGTTGTTGAAAGTGATGCCAATCACCTACAGAGATCTTGATTGCTTCTGGTAGCCCGGCTTCAAGATCCACCTCAACGCAGATTCTAGCACAGGAATATTGTCCTTTGGGATCTGCCTTGTCAATGTATCGGCCAAGCCCATTCCCTATTTTTTCCAGAGATTCAGTGTTCCAGTAATGCGCTGGTAGATTTGGGAGACGGACCCAAACAGGTACCTCCTTAGGGGAATCGAGATTCGGGTCGAAATCAGGGGTCCATCGGTTGAGATACAGGCCCTGGGACCCCATGAAGTAAGGTCCATTTCTGAATATGAGATCTCGGTCATCCTTGGATATGAATTCGAAAATATAGAAGCCTCTGCCCACCGGGTAGCAGGTCACGTTGTGCTTCAATTGAGGCCTCCAGTTTCTTTGGATCCAGTCGTCCGTGGTTCTGGTGGAGGGCCATAAACCCATAAACTGCCTGACCAATCCACGTTCTGCCAAAGCCAGAGCAATCTTGATGGGTTTTTCTTCTAGAAAGACAATTTCCGGTATTGCATCCAGTTTCTTAATGAATTTCGAGATCTGAGGGGCTACCAGTTTCTTCCCGGCAACCGATAAAAGCCTCCTAAAGGTGTCTTCGTCAGAGATGGGTGGGGAGGGAGGGGATTTCCCTCCCCTAGGCGCAGCCATGGCGGCCGCTGGGCAGCGCAGAAGCCCTAGTGGAAGGCATGCGTGGCCTCAAACGTCGACTCCTTCCTCAGACGCTCGCATCCTCCCTTGAATCTCATAATTATATCATTTTATCATAATTTAAAATTATATTTATTAAATCTCTTGGTAAGACTATATAAAAATTGCACTATATTAAACAAAAATTATTCTAGAAATTATTAGACCACTCTTTCCATATAAAATAAAGGAATTTATGACATGAAGACCACATTGTTGAACCAAAACTCCTAAAAATAAATTTTAAAAAATGCAAAAATCCATAAAAAAAAAACATTAAATACATTAAAAATAATTAAATAACCAAAAAAATTATTAAGAAAACATCAAAATACAATTAAATTGAAAATAAAAAATATTCTTTGAAAAATTTAGAAAATATATACACTTTAAAACTATAACAACATATTTAAAAAATAATAATTTAAAAAAATACCACAACAAACACAAAACAATTTATTAAAAAAACCAAACAATGAAAAACAATAAAATATTTTAAAAAAATATATAAAGTGTAAAACAATATAAAATATAAAATTAAACTATAAGAAGAAAAAAATTGAAACAATATTAAAAAAACAAAATAATACGTTAGTATAACAAAATATTCTAAGGGGCATTTTAGGAACTGCACCACTCCTTTATACTATTTAATTTTTTTAATTATTTTGTTAATATGTATTTGTTAAAACATATATATATATTTCACATGGTTGTTTAAAAGTTATATATTTTTTCATATTTTTTTTAAACTTATGTTTTTGTTATTATTATATATTTGTTTTATCTTTTTTTATGATGTTTAAATGTTTTCACTTGGTTTTTTGAACTTATTGTAAATTAAAAAACAAAATGTTAATATATTGAGTTTTTGAATTCTTGATTAGTTTTATGTTGTTGAGTAAAATAACAAATTTTACAATTTTTTGATACTATTTTTTTGTAATATTTTGAAAAAATATATAAAATGTAAAACAATATAAATTATAAAATATAAAACTTAAACTATAAAACAACATAAAATATGAAACAATATTAAAAATACCAAATAATATATTGGTATCACAAAATATTTTTAAAACAATAGCAAAAATAAAAATAAAAAAATCTTAAAAGGTTTTGTAGCTTATGTATAAGCAATATATATAAAGAGTAAGAAAGTTCTTAAAGGGGTGATTCTTGGAATAGCCCCACCCCTTTATATTATTTAAACTTTCTTTATTGTTTTTCTTAATATGTATTTGTTTAAAACTTATATAAATTTTCACATGGTTTTATTTAAAAGTTATATATTTTTTCATATTTTTTTCAACTAATGTTATTATTATTATTATATATGTGATTTATTCTTTCAATGATGTTTAAATGTTTTCACGTGCTTTTTTCAACTTACTGTAAATTTTAAAAAAATGGAAGTATATCGATGATTAAAAAAAAAATTATATCCTTGATTAGTTTTATGTTGTTAATTAAAATGTTAAATTTCACAATTTGTGATACCATATTTTTTTGTAATATTTTAAAAAATATATAAAATGTAAAAAAATATAAATTATAAAATTAAAAATTTAAACTATAAAACAACATAAAATATGAAACAATATTAAAAAACCACTTAATATGTTAGTATAACAAAATATTTTAAATACCAAAAAAAAAAAATACAAAAAAAAATCTTAAAAGGTTTGTGGCTTTTGTATAAGCAATATATATAAGGGGTGATGAACAATCCGGCTGCTTACATTATTCATTCTTGAATACTAGTGACAGTATGTTTTTATATAATCTTCTATAATGGCTAACAGCGGCAGTATATGTCTCATGTGGTATCGAATTGTGACTTGTGAACAAATGAACTGATCGGTGGGACAGAATGGCCTATTAAACAGCTTTTTTGTTAAAATTTTTGCAATCTTGTAGCAGACTATGGAGTCTTATCAAAGGAACCTATAATATAGGCTTTTGAATTCACTGTCAGAGTGAATTACAGTATGTAAT